>CAKNYM010049288.1:46538-87108 GCA_932195095.1 Andricus curvator | reverse complement strand
GTGCGCATGCGTGGTCGCTTATTTCGTTGGTCTAACTAAATAGTTTTATTGGCTCAAAAAAAATTTGTTCAGCACAACAAAATAAGGCTTAACAAAATAATTTCGTGGTAAGAACCAAATATTTTGTTCGGCCAACAAAATAATTTTGTGTTTAACAACCAAAATTTTGCAGTGACAACAAAAACTGCTCAACAAAATGGTCTTGTTGCGATTACTGAATTTTTTTTCTCAGTGTACGACCTACTACAGACAGACGGACAGACGAACAGTCAGACGGACAGACGAACAGATACCTCCGTGAAAATCATTTTGTCTGACACAGGGGGCCTCAAAACGTGGAAATTTGATGAAACCCGAATATGTCAAATTTTAAATAAAACCAATACCTCCTCATTAGGATGAGCATGTAAAAATATCATTTTTTGTTTCAGGCATGCAGGCAGCAGCAGGCCTCCACAGTGGAAATTATTATCCTGAATGTAAGTATATAATAATTTTTTGAACTAAGAAAAAATGGCTGTGACAGAGGCGTATCTAGGGTGTGGCAGGTAAGGTACTTGCCATGGGCGTAATTGAAGGAGGGCGTAAAATTGGCTCCCATCTTAGCTAATTTTATTTCTATAAATAATAACTTGAGGCACTTGTATTCGAATGGGCGATTCAAATTTACCGTTTATGTGTTGTAACCAAGATGGAAAGCAAAATAGGCTTCTACCAGTGGGAGAGTTTACCACTCACCAGAGTGCGCGATCTGTTCGGGTCCGAGTTCAGTGAAAATTCAAATTTAATATATGAAAAATAATGTTTACTGGAGGGACGTTTCAAAGTTCATGTTTCCAAAGTTTTTTTTTTTTTTTGAAGCCAAAATTAACAACAAAAAAAACATATATTCAAATTAAAAAACCGAACTGTTTGGAGATCAATCGTCTTCTTTCTTTTGGTTGGATTCATCTGTTATTGATTAAAATTTTATCGGTTGAAGCTTCTTCTCTCTGGTTGAAAATCTAACTATTTTGTTGAAAAAGTCGTGGGGATAAATTGTTCGAATTGCCAAGTACTACAAATATCTGTACAGCGAATTTGCATCTAAGAAGAAAAATGTTCTAAAATTTTTTGGTATACCCTAACTTTTTGAATTTTAATCCAAAATAGCTAGCTGAAGAACTCTTTTTTACATTTTCGGCCTTAAAACAGTGTGCCGAAGCTCAGTCCATTCCGATCATTTGTTCGAAAGTTATCGCTCCTACAACCTAATACAGACAGACAGACAGACAGACGGACAGATGGACAGATGGACAGACGGACAGACACCTCCGCGAAAATCATTTTGTCTGATTCAGGGGGCCTCAAAATGTGGAAATTTGATGAAACCCGAATATATCAAATTTTACATAAAACCAATACCTCCTCATTAGGATTAGAACGTAAAAATATGATTTTTTGTTTCAGACATGCAGACGCATGCGCCGGCATTAGGTTTCCATAGTCAAAATTATGATCCTGGATGTAAGTACATAATTATTTGTTGAACTAAGAAAAAATTTCTGTGACCAGAGGCATATCTAGGGCGTGGCAGGCATGGGCACTTGCCATGGGCGCACTTGAAGGAGGGCGTCAAATTGGCTCCCACCTTAGTTAATTTTATTTCTATAAATAATAACTTGAGGCACTTGTATTCATATTTTTTGTGGGGTCAAAATTTGAATTTTCGATTTTTCAAGAAAATTCAAAAAGTTGTTATGATAACCATGCAGGGCTTTCAAGGAGCAACGTTTTTCGTCTCTTGCCTCTTTTCATATAGTGCGTTGTTTTGCTGAAAATTTCCATTTTCATTTTTTCATTTAATATTGAAAATGCCATGGCTCTGTAAATTTTATTTTTATCAAAAAAAAGTCTTGGGGATAAATTGTTCGAATTTCCAAGTACGGACGGACACCTCCGTAAAAAATCATTTTGTCTGACTCAGGGGGCCTCAAAACGTGGAAATTTGATGAAACCCGAATATGTCAAATTTTAAATAAAACCAATACCTCCTCATTAGGATGAGAAGGTAAAAATATCATTTTTTGTTTCAGACATGCAGGCAGCAGTAGGCATCCACATTCCAAATTATTATCATGAATGTAAGTATATAATAATTTTTTGAACTAAGAAAAAATTGCTGTGACCAGAGGCGTATCTAGGGTGTGGCAGGCATGGCACTTGTCATGGGCGCAATTAAAGGAGGGCGTCAAATTGGCTTCCACCTTAGCTAATTTTGTTTCTATAAATAATAACTGGAGGCACTTGTATTCGAATGGGTGATTCAAATTTACCGCTTATGTGTTGTAACCAACATGGAAAGCAAAATAGGCTTCTACCAATGGGGTTATTTACTACCCACCAGAGTGCGCGATCTGTTCGGGTCCTGTAGGGTCTTAATACCCCCACTACGCTACTCGGCGGAGTGGAACTAGCGAGCGAGTTCAATAAATTGTTATAGTAGTTACTTGTAGTGTAACTTTACTTCCTTCACGTATCAATGAATATGTAGGCCGCAATTGATATTTGCCAATAATTCTGGCGTCGAAAATATATACTAATTACCTACAACTGGTGACCCCGACGTGATGGCGTCGCTTTGGCCATGTGGCTTCAGAACACTTAAGAGCCAAATTTTGGAGACTGTACAATACCGGCCAGGACACTTGAGCACCAATTAATAAAAGGAAATCAGGAGATTCTTTGTTCGGCGTGGGTTCCCGCCATATTTGAAGTCCTTACAATGTCCTTCAGGATTTTTTCTCACATATTTTTGGAAATTTTCTCCAGGTATAACCTCAACGGCTACTTCAACTGAATGTCTCTCCAGGTATAAAAATTGTACTTCTTAATTTGGAAGCAAAACAATGTAATTTGTATGCGTACGTTGAAGTGTATCACATACGTATTAGTGCCGCGTGGTGATTTTCCCTTTGTCTAAATTCAAACGAAGATATTTTCTTTGCAAAAATTTAGCCCGAGTGACGATAGGGAAATTTTAAAACGTTCGTTATAATAAATATTAATCCTCTTGCGTAGAAGGAATTATCCCTTGTCGAATTTCGGAAAATATTCTTGAAATTTCTTCCTAAAGATACAACAAAGACGCAAATTTTGAATTTTCTCTTTTTCATTGCTCTTTTTTCATTGCTCCGATTCGTTTATTAACGTTTATGAATGCGTCAATCAACGTCTCAAACGACATGTACGTTAGAAATTCAATTTATTCCGTGTATGTAATAAAATCAATGTGTGATATTTTAACAATTTTCTGAAATACTGAGGTATACGAACGTTCAGGTGACATTTTAACGGTTCCCGAGTCACTCAATTAACCCTGCTGGTTTATGCCGTCGTATTTAAGTCAAATTATTCTTTTATATTCTCATCGAATTCCGATCCTAATAAAATGCCGGATTCGGATAACAACACTGTCCCTCCGGGAGGTCAGCTCACCGGGAATGAGCAATTTGCTCAGGCGATTATACAGATAACTGAAACGCAGAACCGCGTATACGTGTCACAAAGAGTTACTAAAATCCCTAATTTCTTTCATCAGGATCCATCACTTTGGTTGCTTCAAGTCGAGTCCGCCTTCGCAATCTCCCAGATAAGTGCCGAGAGAACTGAGGCAGATTATGTCGTCGCGAATCTCGATTTCGAAATCGTCGCCCATCTCAAATATATTTTATCGATATCTCCGAGTCCTCCGGACATTTACACGCGAATTAAAAATCGAATTATATCAGGTTTCTCGGCTTCTCCTGAAAGTCGACTGGGGCAGTTATTAAAAGGCGAAGTTCTTTCAGGCGAGCAACCTTCAGTTATTTTAAACTGCCTACGATTTTTACATGACAATACCTGCAGCGAGGAGATTATACAAAGCATTTTCCTCGATCAATTGCAGAATCATGTTAAAGCAATCCTGGCAATGTCCAACGTGGACAGCCTAGATGATTTAGCGAGAATGGCCAACAAGGTTGCTCAGGCTGCGGGGCCATGTAGTCTGAATATCTCTTATGTAGCTACTCGTGAATCGTTCAATAAACCTAATACTTCTGCTGCTGATTCCGGTACATCGTCGGAAAATTTAGAAGAGAAAGTAAAACGCTTAACCGAGAAATTAGAAAAGCTGATAAAACAACTCAATAAGCCTCATTTTAGCAGGTCACGTGGACGTGGGCGTGGTCGTTCGAATTCCCAAAATCGGCATGCACGCGATCGCTCCAAAAGCACTGATTCTAAGGGTCTATGTTCTTATCATGGAAAATACGGTGAAAAGGCTCATCGATGCTAGAAACCCTGCTCATGGGTTCAACCGTCCTTGTCATTGGAAAACTAGCAAAGCCTTCTCGCGTGGAGACAGTGAGGCCAGGCGAAGCCACTTCCAAAGGTCTTCACATCCATGACCGTAACTCCGGACTTGTCTTTCTCATTGGCACCGGCTATGATCTCTCTCTACTGCCGGTAGATAAAAAGCCTAAAGCCACGCCAAGCGACGGCATGTAGTACGCGGAAAATGACACGCGTATTACCACATACGGAACGAAACGAATGTTTCCCAATCTCAGCCTCCGTCGCGACTTTTCATGGAACTTCTGCGTAGCCGAGGTCCCGTATCCAATAATTGGAACCGACCATCTGGCACACTATCATTTAGTTCCATTTTCTCATAAGTCTAGGTTAGTAGATACTACTACCGGCTGTAGTCCTTTAGGCTTCGTAAAAAGCGCGAGCATCTTTGGCGTGAGCAGTGTAGATAGATCCGAACCTTATGCGAAAATTTTGGCTGATTTTCCTGAGGTCATGAGAGTCTCTCAATCGCCTGACCTTGTCGTGCGTGATGTTCAGCACAATTCCAACAAATGCTTGAGTCTGGCATTTGTCGTCCTTCCAGCAGTCCATGGGCAGCACTCATCCACATGACTCTAAAAAAAGATGGCGAATGCAGGATTTGTGGGGATTTTCGCCGGCTCAACGCCGTCACTATTCCCGACAGATACCCAGTTCCACATCTCCACGATTTTTCAGCAAATTTGCACAGCAAATCAGTCTTCTCGAAACTAGATATTTTAAAGCCCTATTATCAAATTCCGATAGCTCCTGAGGCTATACTGAAAACGGCGGTAATTACACCGTTCGGATTCGTGCCTTAGGCGATCTCGATTACGTTTTCACTTACTTCAACGACATTCTCGCTGCTTCCTCAAACGATGAGGAACACAAGAAACACCTCAGAGTGGTGTTTCAGCGGCTCAAAGACTTCGAGTTGCGCATAAATATTAGCAAGTGCCACTTCGGCAAATATGAACTAGAATAATCTAGCTAATTTAATAAATCAAAACGGTTTCAAACCAACCATTGAGAAGGTGGGAGCAATCGATCAGTTTCAAAAGCCACGCACCATCATCGAACTGCGTAGATTCCTAGGCTTAGTGAATTTCTATCGGCGCAGCTTACCTCGAACCACTCAGGTACAAGCACCCTTGAACGGTTACCTTTCAGACTCGCGTAAAAACGATCGACGGGAAATCGAGTGGACTCAGGAGGCGGAAGACGCGTTTGTTAAGGTTAATAATGACTTTGCCAACGCGAGACTCCTCGTAAATCCTTCGTCTGAGGCCAACGAGCATACAGCGCGTATGATCGCGAGCTCATGGTTGTGTTTGAGGCCATTAGGTATTTTCGACATTTTCTCGAAGGTCAAGACTTCAAAGTGATCACTGATCACAAACCGCTAATTTACGCATTCACTCAACGATCCGAAAAGGCATCTCCGCGCCAGCAAAGGCAACTTGCGTTTATCTCGCAATACACAATGCGAATGGAGTATCTACCAGGCGTAGACAATGTGGTGGCCGATACTCTCTCTAGAGTTGAGTCGACACGACTACTCAAGCTCAAGAGAATGAATGATCAGAATTTGAAACGCATTATTGTTGACCCAAATTGTTCACTCAACTTGAAAAAAATTCAATGGAGTCCTGAACACACATCGCTTTACTGCGATTTAACCGGGGAAAGACTTCGCTCTTTCATACCCGAAACGCTTCGAAAACGCGTGTTTAGTCTCCTTCACGACCCGGCCCACTCAAGTTAGAAGGTTTCTGATTGGCTCATACGAAAGCGCTACGTGTGGCCACGTATGAAGCGCGATATTGTCAACTGGTTCAAGGCATGCCTAGACTGCCAGCAATCGAAAATATCACGCCACAATCATTTAGCACCCGCCGACTTTGTAGCTCCTGATGGAAGGTTCAAGCATATCCATATGGACATTGTGGGTCCACTTCCGGACTGTGGCAGTTACAAATATCTCCTAACCATGATTGAGTGTTTTTCGCGATGGCCAAAGGCCGTTCCTCTCGAAAGTATCGAAGCATTAACAGTATGCCGCGCATTCTTTGATCATTGGATCTCCCGATTTGGTACGCCCGAGACCTTGACCACCGACCAAGGATCTCAATTTTTAGTCGCAACTCTTCACAGCTTTACTCTAGCTTAGGGGGTGCCACCGAATCCGAACCACGGCATACCACCCAGCGTCGGACGGTATGATCATGCGTTTGCATCGTTCCCTCAAAGCTGTGATCATGTGCCACTCCGAGCAAGATTGGTTAGGATCGTTATCTACCGTGTTGCTAGGTCTTAGATCAAACATCATGGAGATCGGTTCATCTCCGGCTCTCATATGTTCCTCCGCGCTGGAACGACTAAGAAGTCACTTGAGCGTCCGTATACTCGACCTCATAAGGTCATAAATCGCACATCCGACAGGATATACGAAATTGATGTAAATGGTTCATCACGCCAAGTCTCTATAGATAACATTAGGCCTGCGTATTTTCTACACGATGATTTAGCTACAATCATTTCGACACCTAGAACTTACAACACGACGACCACTGTAATTCCGAACACTTCAAATACGATGAGGTCAATTCAACCCATCAAAACTTATGCTCGAAAAAAGACAGTCTCTTTTGCCACTTAATGTCTCACAAGTGTTATGTGAGCATCCTTAAAAATAATTTCTAAAATTTATAATGTATTTATATAAATATCTAATGTATCTACAAGGTACCATATCAAATGTATAACTATAGGAAGCACTCACAATACATGACATTACGTGCGCTCTTCATTTTGTTTCATTTCTTTTTCTAATGATGCATGTCATTTCGCATCCGCATTTCGCAAAACTTAAATTAAGCAACAAACCTTAGAGTGCCACGAGTACTTACAAACTTCGCACAACGTTAATATTAACGATGATCGCGCATGGCTGCGATTATACTCTAAATGTAACCTCTTAAGTTACTACACTTACACTAAACATCTCAGTCCAAATATCGTCATGATAGACACCACGAAACAACCATTTCTTCAGCCCATATTTCCTCTTTACATTTCAGAGTATTTTTGCGATCAACCTCCGAGAGTTAAGAAAATCGATCCTAATGCAACGTCAATCGGGGAAGGGGGGGAGGGAGGGAGTACTGAAGGGACTTAATATCCCCATTACGCCACTCAGCGGAGTGGAACTAGCGAGCGAGTCTCCGATCCAGGTATGCGACCCGTGGTTCCTTAAAGCAACCAATCCCGACGCAACTGGAACGTGTACGTCATCCGCTTCTGCTCCTTCTGTCCTAGAAGGTAAGCAAGAGCGGGAAATTTACGCGAGATAACATCGGGCAACACTGTTCCTTGGACTCAGGTCATTCGCCGCGGATGACCTTACGCGGCAGACGGGACAGTTGGAGATGAAGGTTTCACCTCTGGATACTTTTTCAGAGCTACCAATCTTTGTAGAATGTTATGAGGAACAGTATTGGCCTTTTGCATCCGGTTCGCGATGGAATGAGTCTGACGCTGGCAAGCCGGAATCTTGTTGAGTTGGCTAATAAATGAAGCTTTCATACCGCCAAGACAGCCGATTATGAGAACTACAAGATGGACTTTGCAGCCTTCGTACAGCCTGCTCAGCTCAAAAAGAAGTGCTTGATATATCGCCCGTTTTTCTTCCTCCTTTGCCGTGATATTACCATCGGCTGGTGCCGAGAATTCAATCACGTAAATGATCTTGTTCTTCAGATCTTGGAGGACAATATCAGGCTTCGTAGCACTGATACGTTGAGTGGTGGAAAATAAGAAATTCCAGTAGATCGTACACTGATCATTCTCTACAACGGACTCGAGTTCCCCCTGAGCGTATGGCAAGACAGGCAATATATCAACACCATATAGGTTGCTAAGATGGTAATATAACACTTTTAGAGCTGCACTGTGTCTCTCTATGTACCCGTAGCGTGTATATTTTAAGCTTCCACTGAGAACATGTCCAAGTATTTCTGGCTCTTGCTTGCACGCTCGGCAGTTGGTATCGCCTACAGGTACATTAATTATGCGCTCGCGGTAAACTAAGGTGTCTATAACATGTTCTCTTAGTAGAAGCGTATGTTCTGCTTCCTGTACACGAGTTTTGAGCACCAAAGGTGTTAGTGATGCTAGGCTATGTGTAGTGTCGCTGGCATCAAATGGGAGGCCAAGCTCCTCTGCGGCACGGTATAGAGACGCGGCAGTACTGACGACTTCATGTTGATGGCCGAGTCGCATAAGAGAATCTGTGCTATTTAGAACTGAGCAGACCGTAGCCAGAACCGTTCTGTGATGAAGACACGCGTGTGCTTTGTTCAAGTTGCTTCAACTCATCGACGTTCCATTTTACTGCACCAAACGTGTAGAGCAGTATAGGAACGGCCAGCATATTGGTCGCCTGGATCTTATTGTTTCCAGATAATCCGGAAGCCCAATTCGTGACACGATGATGTAGTTTCTAGTCTTCCTTGGTGTAGGTGGACGCAGGCACACTTGTCCAGTCCGAAGCTCATGCCAATCGCTTTAGAGTACCTATTTACCGCCACCACAAGGATGTTAAGGCCCTCTGTCGAGGAAGCAAAGAGTTTAAGGTCGTCCATGTATAAAAGGTGGTTGACCTTATATTCTCTTTGGTTCGGCGAGCCACATAGGTATCCAGAGCTTTTGCCTCGGAGCACAATAAATAGAGGCAAGAGGGAGATGCAGAAAAGTATCGGACTTAGAGAGTCTCCTTGGAAGACCCCCTCTTATATGTGATATAGCTTGTAGTCACTTGTCTTTTGTCAGATGTTATGACAAATCTTGTCCACCACAAGAGCATAAGCTCTTTTATGCATCTCACTATTTTTGGATGCACCTCCAGGTACTCAAGGAGCTTAATAAGTATCTCATGGTTCGTGTTATCGAATGCCTTATGGTAGTCAATCCAAGCCATGGACAGATTGCGTCGATACCTGATCGAGTTCTGGGTAACACACCTGTCTATTAACAGGTTCTCCCTGCAACCTGCCAGACCTCTTTTGTATCCACCTTGTTCAACTATTGCACTCCATACCGGCTCCATAGATGTTAATATCCTCTCTTTCAGGATGCCAGTGAATAGCTTGTAGCTGGTGTCTAAACAAGCTATGGGCCTGTAGTTTTTTGGACTTGCCAAATCTCCGGTATTAGGGATAAATACCGTCCGTCCTTCCACTAGCCACTGCGGGACGGGTTGCTCTCCGTTTAAGAAAGTAGTAAATATACGAGCTAGATGTTGGTGCGTAGAAGTAAACTTCTTCCACCAAAAGTTGATGATTTTATCTGGCCCTGGCGCTGAAAAGTTCTTAGTTCTAGCGATAACTTTCTTCACTTCTTCAGCAGTAATTAGTGGACACTCTTCGTCTGGATCTTGTAACCCGTGCCTTTGGCAAAAGTTACGAAAGAGTGATATATCTGAAGCGTCTTCCTTTAGCTGATAAGTATCTCCATATACTTGCTCCCAGAAGCCTTGAATCTCTTCTCGACTAGGCGAATTTTTCACGGCACGTGACGTTTTAGTGAACAGACGGGAAGGATGAGTAGAAAAGGTGGAATTTTCATGAATCCACGTTACTCGCCGTTCAAGGCGCTGTTTCGCTGTTGAAAGAGATCATACTTTTTGCGTCCAGTGCTGCTTGATGATCAACAGTTTACACTTGTTCAGCGTGTGATTTGCTTTCCTTAAGTTTCAAGCAAGTGCCCTAACTTTTGGAGTGAAATTTTTGTTCAATGTTATTTAGCTAATCACGCACTGAATATTTGATGCATGCCGCCTTGCCGTTTCAATTTTGAACTGAAGCTGTGCAATACGCTCTCGAGTCTTACTCAGACGTACTGAAGTATCGTTACATCACTGTCGCTAAGCAGGGAGATCGCCTTCTCGTAAACAACACAGTTCAGATTCCAGAGATTACCATCTTCGGGGAGCAAATCGGGGAGAGCATTATTAGCGTCAGCTAATTTGTCCATCCTGAGAAAGACTTTTTGGTTGATAGATCTCCTACTTCTCATGTTGGCATTATCGGCTATCTGCAAAGGTGGTCTTGCTGGAACGGGTGGAATGTTCGCTGGAGGATGTTGCTCTTCTTCTTGTTGATAAAGAGCTTCATATCCGTTTTTTCGCAAAAAGGATATCTGATCTCTTAAATTCTGAGGCGTTTGATGAGCATATTCCGGGTGCATATTGACCCAACGGTCATGTAACCTCTGCGTGCATCCTCTTCGCGCCGGTGAGCTTCTTTCCCAACATATAAGGATGTCCCTCCTGAGTTGGTCCGACCATTTAAATCGATGTTCTCGCGTTTGTCCGGGGCCATTGCTTGGTCGTTGCCTCGGTTCGGTCCTATTGCCACTCCCAACTGAACCATGGCCTTCATCCGAGAGAAGCCTATTGTGGGTGGCACTGCGCGATACTGGTGTTGTAACCGCATAATTCATTGCATTGGGGAGTAAGCCCAAAGCAACGTGGCTGACTGCAAGAGCCGGAGCTCTCGGGCGATGGGTTTGACACATCCCTACGCCTTTTATTTATTTTTTTTTTGTTCAAACTTTTTCTCGGGTGAACCCGGTTTTTCGTTATAGCCACGGACTAAGTCAAGTGACTGATGAGATGAGGATGTTATAAGTTATTTTAATACGATGTTTGAAATCATTTGCGATGATGTTGTAGGTACAAAATTAGGAGCATGGTGTAGTTTGCAGTTTGACTTTACCGCTGTTATCCTTACACAGCGGCCGTGAGTGTTGGAGGTGACAACAGTCGCCTCTGGATGCTTTCTTAGAGCTACCATGTATCACGCCATAGGTTCTTAGTCACTGGCTTCCTGATGGTCTGGGAAGTTTCTTACAATGCGACAGGTGTTTAATAAAACCGCCTTCTAAACTGCCGCCAGTACCCTACTGACTCCTAAATGTTCAAGATGTTCACCGCATCTTGCGTGCACATAGCCTGTAGTCAAAATCACAATAGGATAAATAGATGCATGATTTACATTCCTCCATATTGCCTTTACTTCATGCCTTAGCTCGCTATACTTATGGATCCTGGTTGTATAGGTTGCCTGCAAATTTCGGTTAAGTGGACAAGCAATGTTGATGAGTCCTAGGTTTAGCGCAAATTGTTTATGTATAATGCCCGCCACATCATTATGTCTGTGCGTATATTCTCTTTGAGCCATTACGCGACAACCATCAATAATGTGCTCGATGGATTCGTTGGTATCTCCACATAATCGGCACCGGTCAACCACGTCTTGATGTAACACGTGTTTGCGATAATTCCTGGTGCTGACAACCCTATCCTGAATCCCAATGACGAATCCTTCCGTTTCTGGATACAGGACTCCCTTTCTCAGCCAAATATTGTCTGCCTCGCTATCCACTTCATATTGATGTAACGTTTTGGGGTGTTCGCCGTGGATGGCTTTCTGTCTCCATTGCGTTTCTAATTCCTCTATGGTTTCTGCCCTGATATTCAAGGCCTCTTCTGAGGACAAATTTAAGGTCTTGTAGTCAAGATCCGCTTTACAGATCGTATTGTAAAGCGTAACATCTCGCTTGCTGTTAAAATAATCCCGCAACTGTATGACTTGTGACTTACACAGTTTCCTGAATTAACAATGCCCCTACCCCCTCTATGTCGTGGTAGAACTACCCTTTCAATCGCCGAATTACTGGGGTGCACACGGTGTTTCGTCATTTCTACGCGGATGATTCTGTTTAATCGTTCGAGGTCGGTGTTCGACCATTTGATGAGCCCAAAGGAGTACGTGAGAACAGGGATGGCATAGGTGTTCATTGCCCTGATCTTGTTTGCCGAGCTAAGAGAACTCTTCAGAACCAATCTGAGTCTTGTAGTGAAGGCAGTCGTTAGGCTGTTCTTAACTATCGTATGCTGAATACCCTTGGATTCGAGAATACCCAGGTATTTATATGACTCGCCCTCAGCCATTGCCTCGATGTCATTCACGAAATCGTTCTCTTGTTCTGCGGTCCCTAATTTTCCTTTGATTAAATGCACTGTTCTGCATTTATCTAGTCCAAACTCCATATGGATATCGTTGGAAAACTGCTTTGTGACATCGATTACTTGCTGCAGTCTCTTGTCCGAACTAGCGTACAGCTTCAGGTCGTCCACGTATAGAAGATGGGTCAATTGATGACCATCCTCGTTATCATGTACTCTGAACCCATGAGACATGCTATTTAGAGTTTTGCTCAGTGTGTTCAACGCTAAACAGAACCATAATGCACTGAAGGAGTCTCCTTGGAATATACCCGTCGTAATTCGTATTGATCTATTTATCCTTGGTTGTCCATGATCAACATACTTGATTGTTGTACCCCAAAGCATCATCGCACGACTTAGGAAGTCAATGATGCGTGGACAAATTTTGTATACTTTTAAGACTTCAAGCAAATATTCATGTGGTACGGAAGGAAACGCTTGCTTGTAGTCAATGAATGCCATGTGCAAGTTCCTTTGATGTTTACGAGCTTGCGTCATGGCAACAGCATCTATGGTGACTAGATCTTTGCTGCCTCGGGAGTTTTTACAACATCCTTTTTGTTATTCTGTAAGGATGTCATTCTCGTCGCAGTGAGAATATACCTTATCTGCTATGATAGCTGTAAGACATTTATATATTGTTGGAAAACAGGCTATCGGTCGAAATTCAGATCTATTTTGAGCGTCTGGTTTTTTAGGCAACATATACGTAGTACCCTGCAGCATAAAGCCTGGCATCAGATCTGGATGTTCGATGATCTTCTGAAAACACCGTGCCAACGCAGGATGCACACTAGTCAGGTACTTGTATCAGAAATTGTGCACCATGTCCGGACCTGGAGCTTTCTAGTTACATACTTTTTTCAGAACCGCTGAAACATCTAAAGCTGTGATGTTCGTCAGCTACGTTTCAGGGTTATTGCTTGCTCTTGCTTTCTCCAGTTGGAACCACGCAGTATCCAAATTACTTCCGTTAGTTTTTCAGCAAACATCTGACCAATAGTTAGTCATGTCTTCCAATTGAGGAACTTCGGTGTCTTGTTGGTTATTTTGCTTTACACTCAGTTCACGATAGAACCTTCTTTCATCTGCCTCAAAGGTTCGATTTTGTTGCCTTCTTGCACTACTTTTCTTGTACCGGCGCAGTCTAGCAGTGAGAACATCAAGTCTCTGCCGCTGGGAGTCTATAATCTCATCCAATATGGCTGGTGTCAATGTCTCGATGTATGAAGGGTGGATGATTTTAATAACATGGTGTATCAACTTTCTGGTTCGATTTCCTTTTTCATATTGAGTCAGTCGACCCAATTTGCACCTTACTTTGCTGACATCCATATCCAACCTGATCTTCCATGGTGGGTCTCGCTCCTGTCTTGGGGCAAAGACTGCATTTACAGACAGCTGCACAGTATACAAGAGTTTGCACCTCTAACGCATTTTGTGTTGCGTTGAAATGCATAGGTAAAACCTTGTTGTTCAGGTGCTCTATTAGTGCACGCAGATCACCTGTGATGTTCATCTTGGGCAGTGAATGCCTTTGTGTTGGTTCTACATGTCTGAACTCTAGTAAAGCATGACCAAAATTCCTTTCAAGGTGCTGTAGCTTTTCTGGGACTTCGCTGTTTAGATCATCGTTTATAATGTCCGGATGTGGTTCTAGTCCAACCGGTACTTGATGTTCATTATCCCTAGCACCTATGCCGTCATCTGCAATCAAGTCCTCGTTGTCCACATCTTCCAGTGGAAGTTCATCAATAGGAAGCTGCTGTTCTACTTCCATTTCGATGGCAGCTATTTCAACAGCCGAAAGAAATTTGTTTACAGATATTGAGCGTTTCTGATTTGCTAGATTCTGCTCATTTATTCTTGTGGCTAGTCCTGAGTACTTAAGTAAGAAGAGACGATGATGTTCTCTCCTTACACTTTGCCCACTTTTCTTTGCCAAAAAATAAGAGCGCATCACATCTCTGTTCATATGGTATGCCCATTTTAATCGCCTCCTTGGTTGTTGAACCTCTGCTTCTGGCACTGGTTGTATTAGGCCATCTACCTCCGGAGGATGTGGTGGTGCTGGATCATCACCAGGTTGAGGAAGAACATCAATTGCCACTGCTTGTTCGTGTGACGCGGCTTCCTCTAACTGCTGTGAATTGCCGTTGTTTTTCCACTCCAAATCAACCTGCTGTTTAATCTCCATTGCTCGATCTTCCGAGATGAGTAGATTAGTCCTGATGTCCTTCACCTTAGTGATAAGATCTCTTAGTGCGACTTTCTCTATTTGAGGATACTTTGCGGCAAATTTCGTTCTAAAATTTTGTCCTTTTTTGCGTGAGATTTCAAACTTCGCACTTTCATAATAGAGACGCATCAATTCCTCATTCATTGTGGTATCCCACTTGATGCTCTCCCACGGTATTTGTGTTGAAGTGGTTGGCTGCAAATAGCTAACGCTAGCCAAAGCATCCTCAGCAGACACAGTTGACGTTTCACTGCTTACTGTGTGTCGCAGATGTTCTTGCTGGCCAGCTGTTTGATTAGTGAGATCTGCCTGACCATCTCGCAGCTCACCATCACCACCGTCCCGCATGCTGTGGCCCCCAGAGGTGGCTCCAGGGGCGCCCCGACGATCCTCGGGTAGTGACAAGCGTTTAAAAATTTTTAAAATACTCTCCATTATTATTTATGGGTTTTGGTGTTCCTCTTAGTCACTTTCCTCTTCGTTCCCTGCCTGTCTGGCATGTGAAACCCTGTAAGTAGCAATGCTACGGCCAACATAGCCGTCAAATTCATGAGAGGAAAGCTCAAGCCCTACCGCGACGACAACACGAGAACACCTTCGGCTTATCGGTTCATTTATTTTATCTCTGGTTGAAAATTTAACTATTTTGTTGAAAATTAGTCTTTTATTTTATTTTGGTTTAAAAACTGATCTCCTTTATCTGAATTTATATTGAAACATAAGTGTTTTCACTGTCTTGTTTTTATGAAAAAACAGTGGACATCCTATAGAAAAACAATCATATTAATTAACATTTTATTGCACTTTGTATCGTTTTTCCAAAAACATAATTTGTTTATTTTCATGTGAATTTTCACGATTTAACCAAAAAAAGCAGCCTATCAAAATCTGATTCATAACAAAATTTAAGGCCTTTCTTGAGTGAACAAATGTTGTTAATCAATTTTTTTCGTACCTTCTGTTGTTTCTCCGAAAAGGTAATTTTTTAATTGTTACTGTTATTTTTTAAGATTAAAAAAACAACGAATCTCATCACAAAATTATTCATGACAAATTTGTAGTTCCTTTATAGCTTAGCAACTTTTGTCTAATAACTTTGTCATAGTTTATGTCGGTTGTACCAAAATAATTTTTTTTTATTTTTAGCTTTATTTTTCACGATTAAAACAAAAACTACGCGTTCTATAAAAAAATGGTTAACAAGAAATTTGTGGATATTTTTTGGGTGAATAACTTTCGTCTTATTATGGTTTTCTGTATCTTGCGTGGCTTGAGCGCAAAATGGAATTATTTATTTTATTTTCTTATCATATTTTTTGTGGGGTCAAAAGTTGAAGTTTCGATTTTTCAAGAAAATTCAAAAAGTTGTTATGATATCCATGCAGGGCTTCCAGTGAGCAACGTTTTTCGTCTGTTGCCTTTTTCTCATATCGTGCGTTTTTTTGCTGAAAATTTACATTTTCGTTTTTTTATTTAATATTGAAAATGCCATGGCTCTGATAATTTTATTTCTATCAAAAAAAGTCGTGGGGATAAATTGTTCGAATTTCCAAGTACTAAAAATATCCGTACATAGAATTTGCATTTAAGGAAAAAAACTCTTCTGCAATTTTTTTTAAATACACTAAATTTTTTAATTATAATCCGAAAAAGCTGGCTGAAGAACTAGTTCTTACATTTTAGATCTTAAAACAGTGTGCCAAAGCTCAGTCCAATCTGATCATTTTTTCGAAAGTTATCGTTCCTACGACCTACTACAGGCAGACAGACAGACGGACAGACCCCTCCTTGAAAATCATTTTTTCTGACTCAGGGGGCCTCAAAACGTGGAAATTTGATGAAACCCGAATATGTCAAATTTTATATAAAACCAATACCTCCTCATTAGGATGAGAATGAAAAAATATAATTTTTTGTTTCAGACATGCAGATGCATGCGCCAGCAGTAGACCTTCAAAGTCAAAATTATGATCCTGCATGTAAGTATATAATAATTTGTTGAACTAAGAAAAAATTTCTGTGACCAGAGGCGTATCTAGGGTGTGACAGGCATGGCACTTGCCATGGGCACACTTGAAGGAGGGCGTCAAATTGGCTTCCACCTGAGATAATTTTGTTTCTATAAATAATAACTTGAGGCACTTATATTCGAATGGGTAATTCAAATTTACCGCTTATGTGTTGTAACCAAGATGGAAAGCAAAATAGGCTTCTACCAATGGGAGAGTTTACAACTCACCAGAGTGTGCGATCTGTTCGGGTCCAAATTCTGCGAAAATTCAAATTTAATATATGAGATCCTAATGTTTACTGAAGGATCGTTTCAAAGTACATGTTTCCAAAGTTTTCTATTTTTTATAGCGAAAATTGAAGAAAAAAAAAATATTTTCAAATTAAAAAACCAAACCGTTTTGGATATTTCTTTCTTTTGGTTGAATTTATCTCTTATTGATTAAAATTTTATCTTTTCTAAAGATTCTGAAAATATGGCTTCTTAAGGCTTGTTGGCTTTCCAGCTATTCAACTGATCATTCGGCCATATTAGAAACGAAAGTGAAACCCCTACCCTTTTCCAACGTCTGGCGGGGGGCGGGAAGGCATCACTGTGACTGGTTTAAGAAATAATGTTGATCAAACCTCGACCCCTTTCCAACGTCTCGTCGGAGGGGGGAGTACCCCTGTGACTGGTTACAGAAATAATGTTGGTGAAACCTCTACCCCTCTCCGATGTCTCGTGGGGGGGGGGAGTACCCCTGAGACTGGCTACAGAAATAATGTTGGTCAAACCCCTACGCCTTTCCAACGTCTCGTGAGGGTCGGGAAGGCAACCCTGTGACTGATTACAGAAATAATGTCGGTCAAACCCCTACCCCTTTCCAACTTCTCGCCGGAGGGGGGAGTACCCCTGTGACTGGTTACAGAAATAATGTTGGTCAAACCCCTACCCCTTTCCAACGTCTCGTGAGGGTCCGGAAGGCAACCCTGTGATTGATTACAGAAATAATGTCGGTCAAACCCCTTCCCCTTTCCAACTTCTCGCCGGAGGGGGGAGTACCCCTGTGACTGGTTACAGAAATAATGTTGGTCAAACCCCTACACCTTTCCAATGTCTCGTCGGAGGGGGTAGTAATCCTGTGACTGGTTACAGAAATAATGTTGGTCAAATTCCTACACCTATCCAAGTTCTCGTGGGAAGCGGGAAGGCACCCCTCTCACGGGTTACAGAAATAATTTTGGAGAAACCATTAAACACTTGCCGACATCTCGTGTGGGGCGGGAAAGCACCCCTGTGACTGGTTAGAGAAATAATGTTGGACAAACCCCTACCTCTTTTCAACGTCTCGTAGGGTGGGGGGAGCACGTCTGTGAGTGATTACATAAATGATGTTGGTCAAACCCCTTTCCGACGTCTCATGGGGGGCGGGGAGGCACCCCTGTGACTGGTTACAGAAATAATGTTGGTCGAACCACTACCCCTTTTCAACGTCTCGTCGGAGGGGGGAGTACCCCTGTGACTGGTTACAGAAATAATATTGGTCGAACCACTACCCCTTTTCAACGTCTCGTCGGAGGGGGGGAGTACCCCTGTGACTGGTTACAGAAATAATATTAGTCAAACCCCTACACCTTTCCAACATCTGGTGGGAAGCGGGAAGGCACCCCTCTCACTGGTTACAGAAATAATGTTAGTCAAACCCCTACCCCTTTCCAACGTCTCGTGGGAGGAACTACCCCTGTGACTGGTTACAGAAATAATGTTGGTCACGCCCCTACCTCTTTTCAATGTCTCGTCGCAGGGGGTAGTAACCCTGTGACTGGTTACAGAAATAATGTTGGTCAAATTCCTACACCTATCCAACTTCTCGTGGGAAGCGGGAAGGCACCCCTCTCACGGGTTACAGAAATAATGTTGGGGAAACCATTAACCCTTGCCGACGTCTCGTGGGGGCGGGAAGGCACCCCTGTTACTGGTTAGAGAAATAATGTTGGTCGAACCCCTACACCTTTCCAACATCTCGTGGAAAGCGGGAAGGCACCCCTCTCACTGGTCACATAAATAATGTTAGTCAAACCCCTACCCCTTTCCAACGTCTCGTGGGGGGAACTACCCCTGTGAATGGTTGCAGAAATAATATTGGTCACACCACTTTCCAATGGTTTTTAGTGGGGCACGTAGGGTTGGGCGGGGCATGATTGTGTGGAAGTTCGAAAAGGGGTCGAAGTGCCTTTGAATTCGAAACGATCCCGTAGGGGAAGGCTATGTAAAAGTTGGAAAAGCTGTCAGAATGCCTTCCAATTCGAAACGATTCCGACTGAGGGTGTCATCGATGTATAATTGCATTCTATTATTATGGGAATTACCCATTTTCTAATTACTCTACTGCCCCGTCCGCTAGGGTCGCACGTTCTCGGCTTGTTACGAGCGGACGGAACGACTTTGCAGTCAGTCTGCATCACCGTTATGCTCACTCCAACGTATTTATTAGAGATCGTGGCGAGACGAATCAGCGACATCAAGGAGTCGTAGCAAGAACTGTAGTGTTCACAGCTTTGCATAAGATGCAAAATGTCGAATCAATAGACATGTCAGCCAGTGAAAGTATTTCTGCAAATTACTAGGAGAATATCACTTGCTGAAACATCTAGTCATTTGACGTTTAACGTCTTCCGCCAAGTTTGTCGGTAGATCGCGCTAATTTCGCCTCGAAATCTACGGACTACTGCTGTGGACGTTTGTGGAAAAATAAACTGGAATTAAAGCAAAATTTCTGTCTCGCCTTGATTGAATGAACCGTCGCATTCGCTATTAACAGTGGGCATTTACGACTCACTGGCAGCGCCCGACCCCTTTCCAACGATTTTTATATGTGGGGGCATATGATTTAAGGGGTCTTGTGGAAAAGTTGGAAGTGGGGTTGGGGGCCTACAAGTCGTAAATACCCCCCCCCCCCCAATAATAGTCCCCCTATAAACTGTTAGGAAGGGCTTGAAAGTGCCTACCAGTCGTAAATGACCCCAGTCGGAATCGCTTCAAGTTCGAAGGCACTCTGATGCTAATCAGTGTATTTCCGAAAACGTAGAAGAAAACCGACATTTGTGAGTATAAAAAGCACGAGATCTCGAAAATGGTAAGAGAACGACATGTTTTTCTGCCATATTCGTGTTCAGCATACAAAAATAGATAAAATATGTTAGTTTAAACAAAATCGAAGATGATCGACCTTTTACGGAGTTCTACCCGTTCTTCTATTAGCCCTATTATTAGCCCAAGTCATGTGTTCATAATCTAAATACTAACTGAATTTGCGATCACGCTTGGGCAATTTTTATTTCGGACCAATACCAAACTTTTGTCGTTCGTTGAAAAAATTATTTAATAAAAATTTCTATATTATATTTTACAGATGGAGGTCATGCACACCCCGGCCAAAGTTCATCTACAGTCCAAGGTAGTAGTAGTATATATTGTATAGCATAGTAGTATGTAGTAGAAGTAGCAGTAATCTTTTTTTCCATAAGTTTAATCATCAGGCCAAGTCTGTTAATATATTATAATTTGTTTGGACCAAGAAAAAAATATTATTCAGAATAAAAATCAAAGTTTAAATTCTTAACCGCCAATCAATTTTTCTTGCTGATCAGCTTTGACCACTGGAGGCTTTTGAAACAAGTTTAGAATTTTAACTTAAAATTACATATTCCTAATTCTTATGTAGGTTTGAACTCGCATTTTATCCTCTGGACAAAAAATGTGGTAGGTTTTTTCGTTTTCAAAGTGAACCCCAGAAAACATACATTTGATATAATAGTCTTGAACATAATGTAAAAAAGTTCAAATTTCGAAAAAAATCGAGCACGAGATACGCGATGAGAATGTGTTCGGTAAAGCCAAAGGAGCTTTATCAAAAGAGAATTCACAATCACTGTGTGCACAAATGTGGGGGAAATACAAAGAAGTTGTTAAAGAAGTGGGAAACGTAGCCGAAATAAAACCTACTTAACTTGTTGCTGATGGTTTATTTTCAATCATTCTTTTAGTAGAAAGCATATAGCTTGGTGGAAAATTTCTTTGCTGGCAGTTTTTTGTTGCTCGTAATGCTCTTGAATCTCCATCAACTTGAAGATATGAATGCATGATTTATGCGATGTATAAGCTAAAAACTTCTAACTTTTGTTTTGGGCAAAAAATTTTATTAGTTATTTACTCTCCCAGTCGTAGAACATTATTCGGAATATTTTCAAAGTGAAACTTCTTAGGGCGAGGTACGGAATTTTCGCACGAGGAATGAATCTGTAACAATGGTCACGTTACGTTCTTGGAATTCAAGGAATACAAGGAATTCAAGAAATTTATGGAATTCACGAAATTAATGGAATTCATGGAATTTAAGGAATTCACGGAATTCATGGAATTCAAGGAATTCACGGAAATTAAGGAATTCACGGATTTCATGAAATTAACGGAAATTATAGAATTCACGGAATTAATGGAATTCACTTTCGTTTATTCAGAAAAAGGACCTAGAACAAAATTAACTGTGTGCGACCACTAAATTTATATTATTTTAATTTTTTTCTAAATCAGGTTTCATTTTCTCACCAAAAGGAATAATTTGTGGGATGTCAAATTATTGAAAAATAAGTAAAAATTAAAATTAGCACCCTTTTAAAGAGTTTTTGGAACTAAACATTGGTTAAATTATTTCAAGCACTCCTAATTATTAATACTCCTACTTTCAAATTGACCTGAAATCGGACGATTTTGATCTTTCTGGAATAATGATCCAAACATTAAAAGACCTTCATTTATAATCCTGCAACTCTAAACGATTCCAAGTTGTAACTTAATAATTTAAAATGTTTCAAGTTAAATTATTAAACACTTTCAATTCAAAATTCGTCCATATTTGAATCGCTCTTAATTTTAAATTATTTAACATAATGTACTGAATGCTACAAATTTAAAGTGTGTCAAAAATGTTTCTATAATAGTCTTAATAATTGAGGCTTCAAATATTTTCACATTCTTATCAGAGAAGTTACTATTATATTTGTGTGAAATTTGACCACCCCCTCCCCCCAGTTTTGGTCAAATGTCCATGTTTAGAGACCCTCTGAACCCAAAAAACAGGTTTTTATGAATATGGATGTCTGTATGTATGCATGTATGTATGAATGTATGTATTATAACCCTTATTCTGATATTATTTTATTTGAAATGACTAGTATTGCGAATTGAAATTCTATCTTTAATTTTAGTGTGTTGAGCGCCAGGTAATTTCTAAACGAACCTAGCAAAGGTGATAAATTCTCGATTTGTTTCAGAACATCTTCAATTTATGAATAGGGGTTATATCCTTTTATTTTTAGAGTGACTAGGCCCTACTAGCTCAGATGTAAGGGCAGCTCAGAGGGGAGTGATCAGGATTGACGTCACATTTTGAAGGATAGTAATTCTTAAGGCCAATCTCGATTTAAACCATATATTTAACTAAGAAATGAATTGACTCAAAGAAACAAAAATAACCTCATTAATTCCGACTTATAATATATAGATCGACCCTATTTTGTAGCCGCGTGGTAAATTTGCGATTGATACGGAATTTCTATAACGCCGAATGAAAATATCGCGATTTTACAATATGTGAATAACCTTGGGAGACACAAACATTATTTGGACCTTATTAGTCGACCCTGAAGGCCATACTCTAATCACTATAACAGTTGGAGTCGTAGCTACGCACTTGAACATTATTCCGAGCTGAATTTAAGATTAACACTCCACAATGCTACTGTAAAGTTAATTAATTTTTGGTTAAATGAATTTAAATCAAACAAAAATGTCAAATTACATGCCAGAACGCGCCCACGATGGCGGTTTCTCTTGAGTGTATTTAACATACTCGGCGTCGTCCATTTTACAAGACCGCGTGGTCGAAGTTGCCGATTTTGAATCACTGAATCTATACCGCAATGGAATCGCGAGAATGTATTTTCGAGCAAGATCTTTGTTACGACTACTCTGGAAAATCACCACCGGGCAGCCATTGCTGACGACTCTTGAATTTTGGCCTTTATAGCCTACTCGCGTACAATGAAGCAAACGTAACTCTTTGACAAAATAAGACAACGGAATTAGCGAGAGCGAGAAATCAGTGAATTTTCACCTCACCTGAGATTACCCTCCTTCCTCTCAACGAGCCACGTCACAGTGGCATTTTTCATTTCGGAAATTCCAAAACATATTTATAAGTAGCAGAAAATGCTGCGTGCTACGTGAACGTCGACCTAAGATTGAGTTTTTCCAAAGATACTCGTCCCAACGGACTCGCAAGTATGCGTTCTGTCATGCGCAGATGACCGATCACGCCGATAGAGAGAAAGTTCGTTCACAACGGGCGGCAAGCATGCGTTATACGTCACGCGTAGATGACCGATCATGCTCTACTCTGTCGATAATTCAGTCTTGATCGATAATTTAAATCCACGCACTATGAAACACTAGTAGAACAGTTAGAGTTTGGTCAGGCAATTTATTGCGTACTGCGTAGAAGTTCAAGCTAAAATAACCTAGCTTCAGGATAGAGAGAGAGCATTATGTATAATTATTATATGTAACTAGCAGCTTGCAACTTATTTAGGCTTTGTAACATGAAGTTTCTAATACTTGAAAAATGATTCAAATTGAATCCGGAGTTTCTTGCCGCGCTCCCTAGAGTTCGTTGGTGTGCATTTTAATTCGCTAACGGGCCACACCGTCACAGATCACGCTAGGTGAGAGAGAGAATTCGTTTGCAATGAACGGCGCCAGGTGGCGCGCGGAAGAACCAGATCGACCGCGTGGTCGGCTACACCTTAGTCTATGGCCTGTCACATGGCCGCGCTTGATCACGTGCCGGTTGATTTATATCGTAGCGCTGGCACCTGAACGTCGTCTCCCTGGTTGCTCTTGAGCGCACGGGACTCACTTCCATGCGCGCAACTAGGGTCCTCTTCTCCGGTGTCGACGTGCCGTTCCCTCCGCGTTGTTTAGTGTATCGTGTGTGAGTGTGGTGAATCAGTCACTGACCCCTGGTCGCTTGTAACGTTTGTGTGTTTCAGTGTGAGCCCTTAGGCTCCGGTTTATATAAAAAAAGAAACAAAATAACGTGTGTGATTAGCGAGTGCAGTGTTAATTAATTTATTTCTGCCCGTCGTCGGACGACTCTTGACAGCTTGTCAGCTGACATGGGCCCTATAACCTCCAATCCTAATATTCTCGGGTTATTGTATCCCACAGAATGAAAGTTATTATCGACATTTATTTAAGTGATTTCAAATTTCAATCGGAGTTTTACGTCGTTCAACAATAATGATCGACATGTTTCTTAACCGTTTTTCATTCGCCACTTTGCATATGGGAGTGGGCAAACCGTGGTCTACATCGCTATGTCGGAGTGTCGGCAGATCGCGCTAATTTCGCCTGGAAATCGATGCACTACTGCTGTGGACTTTGTGGCAAAATGAACTGGAATTAAAGCAAAATGTCTGTTTCGCCTTGATTGAATGAACCTTCGCATTCGCTATTAACATTGGGCATTCACGACTCACTGGCAGCCCTTGAGCCCTTTCCAACGGTTTTTATATGTAAGGGCGTATGGTTTAAGGGGTCTTGTGGAAAAGTTAGAAAGGGCTTGCAAGTGCCTACCAGTCGTAAATGACCCCAGTCGGAATCGCTTTAAGTTCGGAAGCACTCCGATACACATCAGTGTATTTTCGAAAATGTAGAAGAAAATCGACATTTGCGAGAGTAAAAAGCACGATATTTCGGAAATGGTGAGAGAGCGACATTTTTTACGGCCAGATTCGTGTTCAGCATACAAAAATACATAACATATGTTAGTTTAAACAAAATCGAAGATGATGGACCTTTTAAGGAGTGCTCCCCAGTTTTCTGTTAGCCCTATTATTAGCCCAAGTCATGTGTTGACAATTTAAATACAAACTGACTTTGCGATCACGTTTGGGCTATGTTTATTTCAAACCAATAGCAAAATTTTGTCGTTCGTTGAAAAATTCTCTAATACTAATTTCTATATTGTATTTTACAGGTGGAGGTCATGATCACTTCGGCGAAAGTTCATCAACAGTCCAAGGTAGTAGTAGTATATATTGTATAGCATATTAGTATGTAGTAGTAGTAGCAGTAATATAGTTTTCTATTAGTTTAATTATCAGTCCAAGTCTATCAGTACATTATAATTTCTTTGGACCAAGAAAAAAATATTATTCAGAACAAAAATCAAAGTTCAAATTCTTAACCGCCAATGAATTTTTCTTGCCGAACGGCTTTGGCCTCTGGAGGCTTTCGAAACAAGTTTCGAATTTTAACTTAAAATTACAAATTCTTAAGTCTTATATAGGAAATTTAAACTCGCAATTTTTTCCCTGGAAAAAAATGTGGTAGTTTGTTTCATAATAATACGAAATGGACATTTCATCACATGACGTTGACAAATGGCATAACATGACATGAAATGAAATATGACATGAAATATGACATGACGTATCACATGCCATGTGTCATGCTATGCCATGTCATGTAATTTCGTATTCTGTGCCATGTCAGGTGTCATGTCAAGTCATGTGTCATGTTATTTCACGTCATGTGTCATTTCATGTCATAACATGACATGACATGAGGTGACATGACATGGCACATAATACCACATGACATGACACATTACACATGACATGGCATGGCATAACATGACACATGAAACGTGAGACGACATGACGTGCATGTAGCACACCACGAAATAGGGGGTTAGGAGGGGGGAGGGGCGTTTCTGCCATGCAGGTAGGCGCTTTGAAAGAAATACTGTCGTATGGATCTCTCAGATTCACCGCTACCATTGGAGTGGTAAATGAGTCTAGAAACATGGAATATAAAATGCCTGGAATTAAAGATATATTTCGAAACGGAAGCAGTGTTCGACTTTCAATAGAAGCGATCAAAAGTAAGGAAGTGACTCGTTGGTTTGCAATAAGCATCGAAAACGGTATATTTTCACATTTTTAATGTTCAAACTTAAACAATTACAAAAGTGCAGTAAAAAAAGTCTCCCTAATTTTTTGCGGAAATTATTCAATTATTTTCTAAGAGACAAATCCTATTCAAATCAACCCCATTTTCGAGTGACCAAAATCAGCTGGAAATTTTTTTTTGAATGATATTTAGAGGTGACGCAAGCCCCATGAAGTCCAACACATATTTCTCATGAGAAAAGAAGACGGTTTTGTAAATTTGATGCAGGATCGTCAATATTAGATGAATCGAGTTGACACTCAATATTTCTCTTCACAATTAGCCACCGAATAAGAAAAAAATATTACAAGCTCCCAGAAAAAACCCATAAGTGAAAAAACGGGTTTTGCGAGTTTTTCGCCCTCATTATGATTTTTTTGTGATTTTTGAAATTTACATTTTTTGTAATACATAAAAAACTACTTTATACTGATAACACAGGCTAAAAAAAGGAGCCATACGCGAGCGGGCAGAGTATGATATCTATATGTATTTTCGTACGCTGAATACAAATATGATATCAGTTGCCCCCCATCCCGTCAGGGTCTTCCCTTAGACGCGGTAATTTTCCTAGAAAATCAGCCTTTTTGGTTATGAAATTGCCCTTTGTATTTAAATCGTCTAGGAACAGGTCAGGTATGATATCTTTTCATATTTTGGTGCGCTGAATGAAAATCTGATATTGGTTTATCCCCCGAATGTCAGAGTTTACCGCTAAAAAAAAAATTACAGAAAATTCGCTTTTTTGACATATTGGGGGAAAATTGGTGTCATATTTGTATTCAGCGTACCAAAAATCCATACAGATATCATACTTTGACCTATCGCGCATGGCTTTTTTCAAGGGCATGTGCAGCTTCCTGTAATAGATAATGATTTGGCAAAATTCAGAAACTCATCACAGTACTTGTACAGGTTCAATTGATAAACATTATAGCAAAATTGTAAAATTGCCTGATATTACGTGGGATTGGTTGAATAATTAAAAAAATATGCGTAAGGGGCCGTTCATATATTACGTAAGCCGTTTTTCTTTTGTTTAAATAAAGACGAGAACAAAATTGATGTGAAGTTGAGAAGGACACAACGATATAAACAAAAGAAAAACGGCTTACGTA
Source organism: Andricus curvator (assembly GCA_932195095.1). Taxonomy (NCBI): domain Eukaryota; kingdom Metazoa; phylum Arthropoda; class Insecta; order Hymenoptera; family Cynipidae; genus Andricus; species Andricus curvator. Next base: position 60,256 of record CAKNYM010049288.1, on the reverse strand, counting down.
ATATATGAACGGCCCCTAATGTGATTGTGACAGTTGCGACACCCACGTGATCAGTGGGAGTTGTCAATGAGTGGTATAACAGATCCTCCCGCTCTCGATCAATTTAACTAATTTCTTAATTCGCGTATTTGTACCCTTAAAGCTACAGTAAATATTGAAAAATGGCGTGACAGTAAAAGTGCTGGCCCCTCTGCAGCATTTTCATGAGAAGGAGTTAACGTGCATCGAAATTCGTCGAAATTGAATTTCCCTCTATGTTAACAGGTAAAGAATCTTTCTTCGTGCCCTTTATTAAAAAATAAATCTGTGGATCACCGTTAAGATTATATTCGTTCAAATTCTCGCTCTTTCAACTGTTTGGGAAAACATCTTCGCCGTGCGTTCAAAAGTAAAAAGTGATTTATGCATTGTAAAATATCCCACAACTGCCTCTTGAATCGGGGCCAAGACACTTCCGCTTCTAACTTGAATGAGTTAAAGTGATTAGACAATCAGTCTGCTCAAAGTGTATCAACATTTAAAAATGAATTGTAAAATGTGAATGCGATTTCGTCTCATCGTCGCGTCACAAGAAAAAATCGACCACCTGCTTTCTTGGAGATAGTTCGAGTACTAATAGAAGCACCTAATGTTCACAGTGTTTATGCCCGTGCAATAATAGATCAAGGAGCAGAAGCTACTGTTACTTCTGAATTGATCGTGCAATTGTTACGCATTCTGCATAAAAAATTGGATGTTACTGTTTCTGGTGTTGGATCTGAAGTTTCTGATCAAGTTTATCATTCTGTTTTCGTTATAATTAAGAGCCCCAAGTCTTATGCGGTAAAACTAACGAAGCAAGCATTGGTACTTTCAGAACTAACGGCTTATGTTCCTAAACAGTTTACGCTTATAAATATTCCTAGTAACTTACGTGAGCTATATCTTGCAGATTCAAGAATGGATTCGAATGGCAGTATTAATTTAATTATCGAGGTTAATCCTACAGGATGGCCGGCTCCAGTTATATCACTGTGAAAATTCTGCTACAAAAACTTCGGTTACATGACTTTTGCTCCAAATAACTTGCCTTGTCACGTATTTTAGCCCCATGATGGACGTTCCGAGGAAACGATACTGTGTCGATTCAAATACATGGCTTCTCCGACGCATCTCGCCTAGCTTATGCTGCTGTTGTATACCTGCGTATCGTTTCCGAATCAAGTCATATCTCCGTTAAACTTCTCATGGCTAAAACCAAGATTGCACCAAATAAAACAGTGAGCACTCCGAACCTTGAACTATTTCCTGCTACTCTTTCTGCGAATCTGGTTTCATTTGTTTTCAGTTCTTTGCAATTAGTTGATGTTCCTATTTGCTGTTAGACAGATTCGTCGATTGCTCCTGATTGGCTGCAGAAACAGCAAGTTACGTTACCCGTTTTTGTTGCTAATAGAGTCCGTACAATTTAAACTGAATTGCCTTCTGCGTTTTGGAATCATGTTTCATCTAAACCACACCCAGCTGATCGCGCCTCACGCGGCCTTTCAACGGAGGATTTAATAACTTACCTTGTTTGGTGGGAAGTTCCGGCGTGGCTTTCCATCCCTTCAGAGGCTTGGCTTAAACGCAAGGCAGAAACCTTTGAACCGGAGCAGGAGAATCTAAGATCTGCTCATTCAACTATAATTGAGAAAGAAAGCGAAAAGCAATCTAGGTTACTTTCCCGAGAATCATCTTGGGCTCGTTTACATCGCATCACCGCTTATGGTTTGCGTGCATTCAAAATTTTTAAGGAAGTAGTTGTTTTTCCCAGATTTTATCCGCTGATGAAATACATGAATCCTCTTTGTTTTGGTTCCGCTGTGTTCAGGCGCAGATTTTCGATCGCGATATTGATTCGTTATTGACAGGTAAAAAACTCACGACTAAGCCTCCATGGAAAAGACCTAATCCGTTCATTGATCGTGATGGCATTCTTCGTCTTGGTGGCTGGTTACGTCAACCAAATTGTTAGCCTATTAAAACTCCCCCGCTAGTTCGCCTTAACATAGGATATCTATTTTATACTAGAGCAATTTCATTGAAATTTGCTAGACGCCGAGATTCAGCTTGTTCTTTATATGGCTCGCACTCAATATTGGATTATTGCCGCTTGAAGTGAGGTTATGATAATTGTGCATGGTTGTATTGTATGTGCATGCGATAAGGCTAGTACACAAACTGAACTTATGGTTGATATTCCAATTTCTAGACTCACGCCCTCACGTCCTTTTTCTTACACCAGAACAGATTATGCGGGTCCATATCTCGTTCGTTCTAGCTCAGAACATATAATAAAGTCACACAAGGCTTGGAACTCAATACACGTTTGGTTTGCTCCAAAAGCGATTTATTTGGAATCAGTACACGATTATACTACTGCATCTTTTGCTGTCGCCTTCTGTGATTTTGCTTCGACACGTGGAATTTTCACGAGTGTATACAGCGACAATGGCCTGAATTCCTGCTTGACTGATCGAGAGCTTTCGCAAGCCCTCCGGAAGCTACAAAATGATGATAATTTAGCTTTTCATTTGGCCCCAGATAGCAGGGCTTGGTACTTTATACCTACTATCGCTTCAAACTTTGGCGGGTTGTGGAAGGCGGGAGTCAAGAACGTGAAAGTACACCTACGTAAACTGTTGTCAAATGCTACACCTACTGTTGAAGAGTTTGAGACGCTGTTGTGTCAAATTTAAAGTTGCTTAAACTCCCACCCCCTCGTGCCTGCAAATGATGATCCGGAAAGTTGCGAGGCACTCACTTCTAGGCATTTTTTTAAAAGTGGAATGGCTTTAAAAATTGTACCGACCGCCTCTTTTATGGAGGTTCACGAAAACATTTCGTCTCGCTGGCAATTTTGTCAACGAATTTTAAAACATTTTTGGCTCATGTGGTCACGATATTATCATTAGTCTTTGCAATAGCGAACCAAGTCATTTTCACATCGCCTTTTTCTTATAGTTGGGGATATTGTACTTTTGAGGAATGCCAATCTTCCTCCCTCTAAGTGGGAGTAGGCTCAAGCTACTAAGTGTATTTTAGTTCGAGATGTCAATGTAAAAACTGCACATACAGTACACTCTCGGTAACTGCCAGTCTGAAGGGGCTGTAGAGGAGTATAATTCCAAGAATTCGGCACTTATTGAGTACACCCACTCTGCTCCGTCGTATAACCACGCTGCGTTGGAGCTCGCACTTTGGGACATGCGCAGAGACTCGCAGCCGCTCGCAGTCACTTAAGTGGGAGACACAATGAAGTGTGCGTTAAAATACGTGTGGAGAAGTGGCAAAAAGTGGAACTTACGGAGCTTGCAGTAAGCGGGAGTGTACTGTACTGTGTTTGTTTGCCCGACCTCGCAACTAGTTCACTTTCTAGCGAATCATCATCGTCAGAGAAGGTATTAGATATCTATGAAATTTGAACCTCCCCCCCCCCCCGTTTTTGTCAAAGTCCACGTTTTGAGACCCCTGAACACGAAAAACAGGTTTTTACGAATGTGTCTGCCTGTCTGTCTGTGCATCTCTGTGGATGAAAGTTCAAAAAGTTAGAGAATTTTCAAAATTGTTGAGATCACGTTTTTTCAAAATTCACATAATTCTTCATGCGATTATTCGTAGTTCTCATGAAGACAAAAAAATTGTATTAATGACTTTTTTTGATGAACAAATTATTTTTTAATTAATTTTAATAATTTAAATTAAATTTCAATTTTAAATAATTTTAATTAATTAATTGCTCAAAATTTAACACTAGTCTATTCATAGATGGTGTTGACGGGAGCATTGTTGGATTTAAAGTTACTGTGCGGGAAATTCAAAAAGTCACTGACTTATCAAACAGCCCTCGTATACAGGCCGAGCGCGTAGCGCGAGGTAAATACATTATCGAGCCCGAAGCTATTATTATGGATATGTGTAGACGGAATGACTCTGCAGTCAGTCTGCATCGCAATGTCGAAGTGTCGGCAGCTAGCGCCAATTTCGCTTCGAAAACTAAGCAGTACTGCTGTGAAACTTTGTGGCAAAATAAACTGGAATTAAAGCAAAATGTCTGCCTCGCCTTGATTGAATGAACTCTCGCATTCGCTATAAACTGGGGGCATTTACGACTCACTGGCATCCCGACCCCTTTCCAACGGTTTTTTTATGTGGGGACGTATGGTTTAAGGGGAATGGTGGAAAAGTTGAAAATTGGGTCAGGGGCCTACGAGTCGTAAATGCCCCCAGTCGGGACCGTTTCAAATTTGGAGGCACCCCGACCTCTTTTCCAATTCTTCCACACCCCACGCCCCCACTAAAGACTGTTGGAAACGGATCGGGGTGCCCTTCAATCGTAAATACCCTAGTTGGGACCTTTCCAAATTCAAAGGCACCCCGAAATCTCTTCCACTCGCCCCAAACCTATGCCACCCACACCAACAACTATGAGAAGGGTGCTGGGGGTGTCTACGAGTTGTGAATGGCCCCCGTCGTGATTGTTTCGAATTCGAAGACACCCTGACCCCTTTTCCAACTTTTACACAAGCCCCGCGCATAGTCTATCCTTCAAACTGTTAGAAAGGACTTGAAAGTGCCTACCGAGAGGGGAAAGCATTATATCTCGGAAACGGTACGATAGCGACACTTTTTTCGGCCAGATTCGTGTTCAGCATGAAAAAAACATCATGTGTGTGAGTTTGAACAAAATCAAATGTGATCGACCTTTTATGCAGTTCTACTCATTTTTAAATTAGTCCAATTATTAGTCCAAGCCATGTGCTAATAATCTGAATACTAACTAATTTTGCGATTAAGTTTGTGCTATTTTTATTCCGGACCAATAGCAAACTTTTGGCGTGCGTTGAAAAAATTCTCTAATAAAAGTTTCTATATTATCTTTTACAGATGGAGGTCATTCAGAAGTCGATGAAAGTCCAACAATACCCCAAGGTAGTAGTAGTATATATTGTATAGTTTAGTATTATGTCGTAGTGGTAGCATTAATCCATTTTTTTTATCAGTTTAATTATTATTCGTTCAAGTCTATCAGTACATTATAATTTGTTTGAACTAAGAAAAGCATATTATTCAGAAAAAAAAATCAAAATTGACATTCTTTACCGGCAATGTATTTTACTCGCTGAACGGCTTTGACCTCTGGAAGCTTTTGAAACAAGTTTCGAATTTTAACTTAAAATTAAATAGAGTGCAGTTCCACCGATGAATCCTTACGTTATCATAATTTATGATGTCTGTTGTTTGACAACACGATAACTTTCGAAGAAATTTTCTAATTTAAATTTCCTTTTGAACACTGGTTTGTGGCCCAGAAAGGCAGGTCAAATTCGTTGGCCAGCCTTCTACTGCAAATATTTATGGTTTTAGCCATGGATGTTTCAATGAATGTGTCTATCTGTATGTATGTATGTCTACATATATCTGCAAGCACGCTAACTGTCCAACGAATTGACAGATTGGATTGGCCTTTGGTATACCCTTTTACTGCCACCAAGTGAAGTTTAGGTTCGTTAGCCAGCCATTATGGACAACAAATCAAAAAGTAAGAGCATTTTCGAGATGTTTGTGACCACTTTCCTTAGAATTTTAAAATTCTATCGACGGTTCATAGTATTTAAAAAGTCGAACAATTCATCCTAATGACTTCTTTAGATGAAAAACAAATAACCAGAGTTACAGCATTCACAGAATTCAAAAAAACAAACTAAAATGAAAATTTAAAGCCAAGAAACGCACGATATGAAGGAAGTCAAGAGGAGAAAAACGTTTCTTTTTGAACACCTTACAAGATTGTCATAACAAATTTTTAAATTTATGTGAAAAATCGAAAATTCAAATTTTGATCGCACAAAGAAATAATGAAAAATAAAAAATTCCATTTTGCGGTTAAACTATACAAGCTACGAAAAAATGCGTGAACAAAAGTTGTGAATTTAATAAAGATCTACAAATTTGTTACTTATCACTTTTGATAGTAAGTTTGCCGAATACGAAGAAGCAACGCTGAATCACCTGATGGAAGTTCACTTCCCGGGTTTTCAGCGAATCCGAACCGACCAAGAGGAGGAAGGCTGGGGCTAAGAGGTGGAGAGGGCTGACTGGAGTTTCGCCGCTAAGGTCATTGATTAAAAAAGGGTGGAGTGGGCCGTAGGGTCCTTGTGTCCCTTCAAATCACCAGGGGCGGTTGGTATTTATCCAGCGCTTTTACAAAAACGCATGGATCTAGTCGTCGCTCCTCTGATGAAATTATTTTAAGTAAGTTTAGCCGTTAAACACGTGCTATCAGCATGGAAGGATGGGAGAGTGGCCTTCATTCCCAAACATGGAGGGAGGTTTACACTGCTGCAAAAGATTTCCGACCAATCAGCCTAACGTTCTTTATCCTGAAGGTGTTGGAGAAGCTGGTTGTGAAATATATTAGGGATGAGGTGCTCTTGGCCTCCCCGCTGCATAGAGGGCAGCATGCTTTTCAGGCAGGCTACTCGGTAGAAACTGCGCGTCATGCTGTTGTTGCAAAATTGGAGCTGCAGTTGCAACAAAAGTGGTATGCTGTGGACACTTTCTTGGATATAGAAGGTGCTTTAAGCAATACTCCTCCAGAAGTCATCTGTTGAGAGGCTTTGAGATGTGGCCTGCCGAACCAGCTAGAGAGGCTCCAGTAGAGAGGAAGGGACAGGAGCAGGAATCTATGACAATAAGAGAGGGAGGGGGGTAGGGATCCCGCTTAGAGGACATGCTACTGTCTTCCAGGCGGATGTCCTGGTCTTCCTTCGCTGTGCTGACACTAACTGCAATAGGGAAACTAGACATGAAGTCAGAACTGGTTTGGAAATTCAAAAAGGCATTAAACCAACTTGCAGAAAGAAAAAATTTCGCTCTCATGTGGGTCCCTGGTCACACAGGGATCAAGGGCAACCAAAAGGCGGACTTGTTTGCAAAATGCGGTGCAGCGAGTGAGTACGTAGGACCGAAACCGGTAATGGAAAAAGCGTTTAGCTGTGTCGGGATGGCCTTTAAAAGCTGGATCAGAACGTCACACCCGGAATACTGGGAACAGATCCAAGGTTGCCGTCAGGCGAAATCCATCCTGGGTTATACCTATAGGATGGGCAGAGCCAGTGATACCTTGGGTTTACCAAAGAAGGATATAAGGACAGTGGTACGGATCCTAAATGGGCACAAAAACTTGAACTATCATATGCACAAAATGGGGTATAACCCCACGGCAGAGTGCAGGAAATGCGGCAGGGATGACGAAACATCCCTGCATGTATGATGCCAGTGCCCGGCATTAGCTAGGCTCAGGCAACAAACTCTCGGGGCTATTTTACGGAACCTGAGGAAATTACAACGCGAGCAGTAGTCGACATACTAGGCTTGATCAAGAGGTCTGGGGTCGCCTGTTGAAAGCGAATAGACAAAAATGTGTCACAATAGGCTTTATAGCTTGAGCGCCAGGGCAGCTCTTCATATGCTCCCCGCCCGCTTTAAAACTGATCGAAGTTATAAAAATACTTTTATTCAACACCAAAATCAAAGTTGGCTGTATTTCCAATTTCGTTTCCTGCATTTTAGCGATTTTTTTGTGCATTTTTGTCAGCAGAAAGTTTTCAGACACTCGAAAAAATTCTTCTCCTAGTTACAAAGGTTCTAATTTTTCTTTCCGAATCCATTTTTATGTTTTGAAAAGAAAAAAAGTGATATTCAGAGGTGGGTATGAAATAACCTTAGGTATTGGAATGGTCTGGAAGCAGATCAGAGCATGATATCTTCATATATTTTGGTCCGCTGATTAGGAATAGGACATTTAATTTCACGCAGTACGTCAGGGTTTTCCCCTGTACGCAAAAATTTCCTAAAAAATTAGCTATTTCGGCTATCGAATTACGCATGGTATTGACATCGTCTGGAAACGAGTCATATATGATATGTTTTTGTAATTTGGCGCGCTAAATGCAAATCTGATATTAAATTCTTCCCCGCATGTCAGGGTCTCCTTCTAGAAGCAGAAAATTCCCCCGAAAATTAGCTTTCTTGGGTATGATAGTAACCTTGGTATTGCATTCATACGGAAAGATGAATTAAATACCCAGATTATTTCTATATATTGACAATAGGGTGATGCAAAAAAAAAGAAGAATTTTTGAGTTTCATGCGAGACCACTCGGATTCTCAAAGAGTATTAAGAGAAACAAATCTCTGTGAAAATTTGAGCGAAATCGATTATTATTTAGAGGTCGCTCAACGCAATTGTTTATTTTCAAAAAATCACGCACCGCAAATGCATTGCTATAAACAAATTGGCGTATTTCATACAAACATCAATGAAAATGGCTTAAATTTGTTTTTCTGTGCCCTTGATGATTGTTCTAACAAATAATGTGGACCCGATTCCGAAAAATTGTTCTTGATCTTTAATAAAAAATTATTAATTAGCAAATATGGCTCAGTTAACAAATAATGTTGAAGTGAGCAGAGAAACATATTAAGAACAAGCCCGCATATTTTAAAAATTACCGTGTTCACGATACCTCCTGACTATTGAATAATAAATATACTGGGATCATTCCTGAGTAGATTCCACTATGATGCTTTTAATATCTGTAATATTTCAAAGTAATACACAAAATAAAGAGTGACCGTAAAAATAGGCTGTTTTTTAGCACATTTTTTAGACCTCGCTACCCACCTGGGGGAAAAATATAAAAATATGTAACAGGTATCAAATTACTCGTCATTGAAAACCAAAGTGAGCATCGCTTTCCGTTTTTTGAATTTTTTTTTAAATTACCCCTATTCAGGGGTTGAGAATACCCCCAAAAAATACATGTCTTGATGAGAAACCAACCCCTACGGAGGGTAAAAACACCCCCAATCGGAAGGAGATAATGAAAAATCTTAAAAATTAAAAAAAAAAATCTTGCGTTTAATATTTTTCTTACAAAAGATCCTTATAATCCCAAAACTTTTTTATCGAAATTCACCCCCCTGAAGGGGGTGAGATCATCCCCTGGAAATAGTAACATTCATAGACTGTTTTTTCAAGTAATTTTTGCAACATATATTTTCTACCCAAAACGTAAAAAGGGTAATTCAATAGATTCCTACTTGGAAGGTGGTTGAGTGGATCATAGTACTCTAATCTTGCCTTAAGTGCTCGGAACTCTAATCTTGCCTCAAGTAGCTGGAACAGACAGATCTTGCTGAAGTAGCTGGAACGCTAATGTTCCCTCAAGTAGCTGGGACTCAGACTGATCTTTCCATAAGTGGCTGAAACTCTAATCTTTCCATAAGAGGCTGAAACTCTATTCGTGCCTTAAGTGGCTGGAACTCTAATCTTGCTTTAAGTGGCTGGAACTCTGACTGATATTGGCTTAAGTGGCTGGAATTCCAATTTTGCCTCAAGTGTCTGGAACTCTTCTCTTGTCTTAAGTGGCTGGAACTCTGACTGATCTTGCCTTAAGTGGCTGGATCACCACTAGATCTTGCCTTAAGTGACTAGATCACCACTAGATCTTGCCTCAAGTGGTTGGTTTTTCCAAAAAGTTATTTTGCTATTTTCAATGTTATTTTTTACGATTCAAACAAAAACTAGGCGTCCTATAACAAAATTATTCCCAGGAAATTTTTACCTTGTGTCTTTTGTCCAAAAATTTTATTTAATTTTTGATTTTTCATTATTTTTTGTGCGTTAAAAATTTGAATATTTGATTTTTTTTTAAATTCAAAAAGTTATTATGATCATCTTGTAGGGCTTTCAAAAAGCAACGTTTTCTCGTACTACCAATAACCGTACATAGAATTTTTAAATATTGGAAAAAAGTGGTATCAAAAATTTTGAAAATGCTCTAATGTTCTGAATTTTCATACAAGATGACCGTATAAGAAACTTGGCCTTCATTTTAGGACACTTGAAAAGTATATCAAAGACCAATCCAATATTGCAATTCTTGCAAAAGTGATCACGCTAAACAAACTAAAAACCTAGAGATACACATGCATACATACATACATACAGACAGACTGACAGGCAGACACATTCGTAAAAAACCTGTTTTTCGGATTCAGAAGGTCTCAAAACGTGGAAATTTGACAAAAACTGGGGTAGGGGAGGGTCAAATTTTACACAAATCCAATACCTTCTCTGGACCAACGACACAAGCTATGAAAAAAGGTATTAGATAAAAGTTGTAATCCTAAAAAGAGCTATAAATTTATCACTGATAATTTTTTGATACGATGCCTAGTTTTTGTTTCAATCGTGAAAAATAACATTAAAAATTAAAAATAATTTTTTTTTTAAATGACACCAGGTAGGAACAAAATTTAATTGACGAAAGTTGTTCACCCAGAAAGGATCTGCAAATGTGTTATTATTCGTTTTTTGAGAAGACGAGTAGATTTCCTTTAATCGTACAAAATAAGACTGAAAATAAATCAATTAAATTAAGTTTATGGAAAAACGACACAAGTTGCAATAAACTGTTTAATAAGAAATTTTTTTAGAGAATGCTTATTTCTTTAATTATAAAAATAAGACAATGAAAATACGTCCGTTTCAATACCAATGCATATTATGAATTTTAATTATATAATCATATAAAATTTGTACTTTATTTTGCAGTATCTGAATAAGCAATTCCAGCCCGAGGTACATAAATGAATGTAATATACATTTGATATAAAAGTGTTGAACATAATGTGGAAAAGTTCAGATTTTGGACAAAATCGAGGGCGAAGCACGAGATACGTAATGAGAATGTGTTCGTTAAAGCCGAAAGAGATTTAACAAAACAGAATTCACAATCACCAAATTACAGTTGTCGGTGCTTTGACCTTTAGTTTCAAAAAGTTCGTACAAAAATGTGGGGAAAGTATAAAGGCCGAGTGCGTAGCGCGAGGTAAATAAATTATCGAGACCGAAGCTATTATCATGGAAATTACCCATTTTATAATTACGCTGCTGGCCTATCGGCTAGGGTCGTGCGTTCTCGGCTTGTTATGAGTAGACGGAACGACTCTGCAGTCCGTCTGCATCGCAATGTCGAAGTCTCGGCAGCTCGCGCCAATTTCGCCTCGAAAACTACGCACTACTGCTACGAACCTTTGTGGCAAAGTAAATTGGACTTAAAGCAAAATTTCTTTCTCGCCTTGATTGAATGAACTGTCGCATTCGCTATTAACTGGGGACATTTGCGAGTCACTGGCATCCCCGACTCCTTTCCAACGGTTTTTTTATGTGGGGACGTATGGTTTCAGGGGGATGGTGAAAAAGTTGAAAATGGGGTCAGGGGCCTACGAGTCGTAAATGCCCCCAGTCGGGATCGTTTTGAATTTGAAGGCACCCCGACCTCTTTTCCAATTCTTCCAGACCCCACGCCCCCACTAAAAACCGTTGGAAACGGATCGGGGTGCCCTTGAATCGCAAATACCCCAGTTGGGACCTTTTCGAATTCAAACGCATCCCGAAATCTCTTCCACCAGCCCAAACCTATGCCACCCACACCAACAACTATGAGAAGGGTGTTGGGGGTGCCTACGAGTTGTGAATGCCCCCTAGTCGTGATTGTTTCGAATTTGAAGACACCCCGACCCCTTTTCCAACTTCTACACAAGCCCGCCCTAATCATAGTCTCTCCTTCAAACAGTTAAAAAGGGCTTGAAAGTGCCTACCAGTCGTAAATGACCCCAGTCGGAATCGCTTTAAATTCGAAGGCACTGGAATACACATCAGTGTGTTTCCAAAAACGTAGAAGAAAATCAACATTTGCGCGAGTGAAAAGCACGATATCTCGAAAACGGTACGAAAGAGACACTTCTTTCGGCCACATTCGTGTTCAGCATAAAAAAAACATAATGTATGTGAGTTTAAACAAAATCAAATGTGATCGACCTTTTATGCAGTTCTACCCATTTTTTCATTAGTCCAATTATTAGTCCAAGCCATGTGTTAATAATCTAAATATTAACTAACTTTGCGATTATGCTTGTGCTATTTTTATTTCGGGCCAATAGCAAACTTTTGGCTTTCGTTGAAAAAATTCTTTAATAAAAGTTTCTATATTACATTTTACAGATGAAGGTCACTCATACGTCGATGAAAGTCCAACAATGAAGCCAGGTAGTAGTATATATCTAGTCTAGCATTATGTAGTATTAGCATTAATTCATTTTTTATTGAACGGCTTTGACCCCTTGAGGCTTTTGAAACAAGTTTCGAATTTTAACTTAAAATTACATAGAGTGCAGTTTCATCGATCAGGCTTAAGCGGCGTTGCGTGGCTTTAGCGTGGCTTATAGACAATAGCGTAGCTTATACGAATCTTTTCAGGAAGCGTGAAAGTAGTGCTGCCAACTTGATTCTTGTCGTCGATAAGAGAGAATTCTAGTTTGCCTTGATCGCGGCAAATTTTGAAGTGGGCAGCACTACTTTCACGCTTCCTGAAAAACTTCGTATACTTAAGCTACGCCACTGTCTATAAACCACGCCTAAGCCACGCAACGCCGCCTAAGCCTCATCGGTGGAACTACAGTCATATTCTCAATTTTTATATAGGAAATTTAAACGCGAATTTTTTTCTCTAGACGAAAGATGTGGTAGTTTTTGTCGTTTTCAAAGTAAACCCGAAAATCCCATTTTAAGAAAATGTACAGGAAACCTTACTTGTGATGTTTTAAGACTGCTAGAGTTAGTAACATATGATCCTTTTTGTTTAGATACAAGTTATTAATTTTGTACCTGATAGATTGCATAAATCATGCATTTTGAAGCTAATGGGGAGTTAGGCGAATTTGGAGCAACAAAAAACTTCTAGCGGAAAATTTGATTGAGAAAATTATAAGTAAGGTTTTTGCGGACAAAATAATTCAAAATAAATCATCATTAAAAAGTTATGAAAGTTTCATTGCGGCTGCGCGGTCCATTATTCGAACGTATGTAGCAAGTCGACGCGTACACGTAAATAAGAAGTACTAGAAAGTACCAGAATTATTTGTTTTTAAAAGTTATATAAAATTGCTTTTAGCTATTTTTCAACAGGACTAACAGTTTTTGTTTTAAACGTAGAAAATGCCATAAGAAAATCGAAAACTCAAATTTGCAGCTAAATAACGCAAAAGCAGATGAAATGAGCAACAGCAAAATTTCTCGTCTCAAATAAACCTAAAAAATTGCTTGCGACCATTTTTCAATAGCACCCATAGTTCAGCGCGAAAATTTGAATCCTTACATTATCATCATTTATGATGGAATGTCTTTATTCAGGCGAATTTGGACTTATCCAGTTTTGTCAATTCTCGCCGCTTTGAGACACCATGAGTCAGAAAAAATAGTTTTTATGAAAATGTATGCCTGTCGCTCTGTCGGTCTGTATATCTGTCTGTCGTTTGTTTGAAGACGCGATAACTTTCGAAGGAATTTTCTAATTTAAATTTCCTTTTGAACACTGGTTTGTGGCCCAAAAAGGCAGGTCAAGTTCGTTGGCCACTCTTCTACTGCCGACATTTATGATTATAGCCATGAAAAATCAATCTGAGAAACGTAATAATTCAACTTTTCCATGAAACCACGCAAGATACAATGAATATACAAGATACAAAAATTATCTGTTTTGATAAGTTCTAGGAAATTGCTCTTGACCCTTTTACATTCTCATCAGAGAAGGTATTAGATTTTTGAAAAATTTGTGGGGGGGGGG
>CAKNYM010049288.1:34508-46438 GCA_932195095.1 Andricus curvator | reverse complement strand
AAACAGGTTTTAATGAATGTGTCTATCAGTATGTCTGTATGTCTGTCTGTACGTATGTATGTCTGTATGTCTATCTGCGAGCACGTTAACTGGCGAAAGAATTGACAGATTGGATTGGCCTTTGGTATACTCTTTTACTGCCCTAAAGTGAAGGTCAGGTTCGTTAGCTAGTCTTTTTGATAACAAATCAAAAAGTAAGAGCATTTTCAAAATTTTTGTGAACACTTCTCTTAGAATTTGAAAATTCTATTGACGGTTGTTCGTAGTATTTAAAAATTCGAACAATTCATCCTAATGACTTTTTTCGATGAAAAACAAATGAGCAGAGTTATAGCATTTACAAAATTAAAAAAAAAAACTAAAATGAAAATTTAAAGCCAAACAACGCACGATATGAAGAAAGTGAAGAGAAAAAAAACGTTTCTTTTTAAACACCTTACAAGATCTTCATAACAAATTTTCAAATTTCCTTGAAAAATCGAAAATTCTAGTTTTGACAGTAAACACAAGTGATGAAAAATCAAAAATTCCATTTGGGGTTAAACTATACAAGATACGAAAAAAATTGTGCATTCAAAAAAGATCTACAAATTTGTTAATGAATCGCTTTTGATTGTGTGTTTGCCGAAGACGAAGAAGCAACGCTGAATCACCTGATAGAAGTTCACTTCCCGGGTTTTCAGCGAATCCGAACCGACCAAGAGGAGGAAGGCTGGAGCCAAGAGGTGGAGAGGGCCGACTTTAATTTCGCCGCTAAGGACATTCATTACAAAAGGGTGGAATGGGCTGTAGGGTCCTTCTTTCCCTTTAAATCACCAGTGGCGTTTGGCATTTATCCAGCGTTTTTACAAAAAGGCATGGATCTAGTCGTCTCTCTTCTGATGAAATTATTTCAAGCAAGTTTAGCCCTTAAACACTTGCCATAAGCATGGGAGGATGGCAGAGTGGCCTTCATTCCCAAACATGGGAGGGAGGGTTACACTGCTGCAAAAGATTTCCGACCAATCAGCCTAACGTCCTTTATCTTGAAGATGTTGGAAAAGCTGGTTGTGAGATACATTAGGGATGAGGTGCTCTTGGCCTCCCCTCTGCATAGAGGGCAACATGCTTTTCAGGTAGCCTGCTCGGTAGAAACTGCGCGTCATGCTGTTGTGGCAAAATTGGAGCAGCATTTGGAACAAAAGAGGTATGCTGTGCGCACTTTCTTGGATACACAGGGTGCTTCTAGCAATACTCCTCCAGAAGTCACCTGTTGATAGGCTTTGAGATGTAGCCTGCCGAACCAGCTAGCATGCTGGATAGGAAGCTTGCTATGCCGGAGGAGACCCGAAACCAGATGGGGTGATGACCTAGTAAGGGGAATAGTTCCACGGAGTTGCCCACAGGGGGGTGTCCTGTCGCCCCTCCTGTGGTGCATTGTAGTGGGCGGCCTGCTTCGCAGGCTGAATAAAGAGGGGTATTATACATAGGGCTATGCGAATGACTCTGTAACACTAGTCAGGGGGGCTCATCTGGAAACGCTGATGGGTGTTGCGAGGACGGCGCTGCGCACCGCAGATCTGTGGTGCGATAGCTCAGGGCTCTCTGTAAATCCGAAAAAGACCAACCTGGTGATTTTCACGAGAAATTATAAAATGCCGAAAGTTGACTCTCCTGTACTCTGTGATGGGAAGCTGACGTTTTCAGATTCAGTTAAATATCTGGGAGTAATCCTAGATAGCAAGCTGAACCGGGCAAAGCATCTGGAGACCCAATGCAGGAACTTTGTCATGACTTTTTGGATGTGCAGGAGAGCCTTTGGGTTGACGTGGGTCTAGGGCCTAAAATGCTTACATGGCTCTACTCTGCCGTCCTGAAACCAGGGCTGCTTCATGCGGCCGTCTTCTGGTGGCCGCAGGCGGAACTTAAAACATTGCAGGACAGGCTGCAAAGATGACAAACGCCAGCATTTAGGGATTTCACTGGAGCAATGAGGACTACGCCCACAGCGGCGATAGGATTTATGCTCTGTGAAGAAGCGCTACATGTTGCGATAACTGCTAGATCGGCACACGCGATGGACTGCCTGACAAGAGCAAATAGATGGACTTGCGGGTCTAGGCACACTAGGCTCCCGAGTGACGTTAGCGCACTGCCGATTCTAGAGATGAGGCCAGATAAAATAACAAACCGTTGCAGCTTTGCCAAATCTTTTGGCGTCTGCATTTCAAGCAGGGATTTGTGGAAAGCAAATGGTAACCCGCTTCTTAGGCTTAGGCGCTTAGGCGACATGCTACTGTCCTTCAGGTGGATGTCCTGGTCGTCCCTCGCTGTGCTAAAATAGTAATAGAAGTAAGCGCTGCTGGCAGACAGATTACGATCTGTTCGACCAGCTAAGCGACTCTAACTACAATAGGGGAACCAGACATAACGTCAGAACTGGTTTGGAAATGCAAAAAGGCATTAAACCAACTTGCAGAAAGAAACAATGTGGCTCTCATGTGGGTCCCTGGTCACACAGGGATCAAGGGCAACGAAAAGGCAGACTAGTTGGCAAAATGCGGTGCAGCGAGTGAATACATAGGACCGAAACCGGTACTGGAAATAGCGTTTAGCTGTGTCGGGATGGCCATTAAAAGCTGGATCCGAACAAAACACCGGGAATACTGGGAACAAATCCAACGTTGCCGTTGGATCCTGGGTTATATATATATAGGACGGACAGAGCCAGGGATACCTTGGGTTTACCCAAGAAGGGTAGAAGGACAGTGGTATGGATCCTAACTGGGCACAACAACTTGAATTATCATATGCACAAAATAGGGTATAACTCCAGGACAGATTGCAGGAAATGCGGCAGGGATGACGAAACATCCCTGCATGTATGATGTCAGTACTCAACATTAGCTAGGCTCAGGCAACAAACCCTCGGGGCCCATTTTTTGGAACCTGAGAAAATTACAACGCGAGCAGTAGTCGACATACTAGGCTTCATCAAGAGGTCTGCGGTCGACTGTTGTGAGCGAATAGATAAAAATGTGTCACAATAGGCTTTATAGCTTGAGCGCCTGGGGAGCTCTTCATATGCTTCCCGAAAAATAACATTAAAAATTAAAGAACTAAAGTTTTAGAAAAACGACTTAAGGTACAAAAAAAATTATAAACAAAAGTCGTACACCCAAAAAAGATCTCTAAAATTGGCATTGATCATTTTTTGAAGGAACGCGCAGTTTTTGTTTTAATCGTAAAAAATATCATTAAAAATGAAAAATAATTTTCGTTTGTTTAAAAAATAACACCAGGTAGGGAAAAAAGTTAATTGACATAAGTTGTTCACCCAGAAAAGATCTGCAAATGTGTTATTATTCGTTTTTTGATAAGACGAGTAGATTTCCGTTTAATTGTACAAAATGAGACTGAAAATAGATAAATTAAATTAAGTTTAGGGAAAAACGACACAAGTTGCAATAAACTGTTCAATAACAACTTTTTTTAGAGAATGCGCATTTCTTTATTTCTAAAAATAAGACAATGAAAATACGTCCGTTTTAATACCAACGCATATTATGAATTGTGATTGTATAAATTTATTGAAATGATGGATTTTTCAGGGTGGATGAGAATAAAATATAATGCAAAATAAGGAACGAATATTAAAGTGATGATGAGAAATAAAATTTGTACTTTATTTTGCAATACCTGAATAAGCAATTCCAGGCCGAGGTACATAAATAAATGTAATATACATTTGATACAAAAGTGTTGAACAGAATGTGGAAAAGTTCAGATTTTTGACAAAATCGAGGGCGAAGCACGAGATACGTTATGAGAATGTGTTCGTTAAAGCCGAAAAAGCTTTAACAAAAGAGAATTCACAATCACCAACTTACAGTTGTCGATGCCTTGACCATTAGTTTCAAAAAGTTCGTCAAGAAATGTGGGGAGAGTATAAAGTCCGAGCTCGTAGCGCGAGGTAAATACATTATCGGGCCCGAAGCTATTATTATGGAAATTACCCATTTTATAATTACCCTACTGGCCTGTCGGCTAGCCTTGTGCGTTCGCGGCTTGTTATGACTAGGCGGGAGGACTCTGCAGTCAGTATGCATCGCAATGTCGAAGTCTCGGCAGCTCGCGTCAATTTCGCCTCGAAAACTACGCACTACTGCTATGAACCTTTGTGGCAAAATAAACTGGAATTAAAGCAAAATTTCTGCCTCGCCTTGATTGAATGAACTCTCGCATTCTCTATAAACTGGGGGCATTTACGACTCACTGGCATCCCCCACTCCTTTCCAACGGTTTTTTTATGTGGGGACGTATGGTTTCAGGGGGATGGTGAAAAAGTTGAAAATGGAGTCAGGGGCCTACAAGTCGTAAATGCGCCCAGTCGGGATCGTTTCGAATTTGAAGGCACCCCGACCTCTGTTCCAATTCTTCCACACCCCACGCCCTCACTAAAAACCGTTGGAAACGAATTGCGGTGCCCTCGAATCGTAAATACCCCAGTTGGGACCTTTGCGAATTCAAAGGCACCCCGAAATCACTTCCACCCGCCCGAAACTTATGCCACCCACACCAAAAACTATGAGCAGCGTGTTAGGGGTGCCTGCGAGTTGTGAATGGTCCCTAGTCGTATTTGTTTCGAATTCGAACATACCCCGACCCTTTTCCCAACTTTTACACAAGCCCCGCCCCAATCATAGTCTCTCCTTCAAACTGTTAGAAAGGGCTTGAAAGTGCCTACCAGTCGTAAATGACCCCAGACGAAATCGCTTCAAATTCGAAGGCACTCGGATACACATCAGTGTGTTTGTAAACACGTTGAAGAAAATCGACATTTGCGAGAGTGAAAAGCATGATATCTCGAAAACGGTACGAAAGTGACACTCCTTTCGGCCAGATTCGTGTTCAGCATGAAAAAAAAACATAATGTATGTGACTTTAAACAAAATCAAATGTGATCGACTTTTATGCAGTTCTACCCATTTTTAAATTAGTCCAATTATTAGTCCAAGCCATGTGCTAATAATTTAAATACTAGCTAACTTTGCTTTTACGTTTGTGCTATGTTTATTTCGGAACAATAGCAAACTTTTGGCGTTCGATGAAAAAATTCTTTAATAAAAATTTCTATATTATGTTTTACAGGTGAAGATCATGCACACGTCGATATATGTCCAACAATATACCCAGGTAGTATTAGTATATATTGTACAGTATAGTATTATGTAGTAGTAGTAGCATTAATCCATTTTGTTATTAGTTTAATTATTATTCGTTTAAGTCTATTAGTACATTGTGATTTGTTGGAACTAAGAAACAAATATTATTCAGAAAAAAAATCAAAATTGAAACTCTTAACCGCCAATATGTTTTACTCGCTGAACGGCTTTGACCCCTGGAGGATTTTGGAACAAGTATCGAATTTTAACTTGAAATTACATAAAGTGTAGTTTCACCGATGAGGCTTAAGCGGCGTTTTGTGGCTTTGGCGTGACTTATAGGCAAGGGCGTGGCTTACACGAGGCTTTTCAGGAAGCGTGAAAGTAGTGCTGGCAATTTGATTCTTCTCGTCGATAAGAGAGAATTCTAGTCTGCCTTGATCGCGGCAAAGTTTGAAGTTGGCAGCACTACTTTCATGCTTCCTGAAAAACTTCGTATAAGCCACGCCACTGCCTATAAGCCATGCCTAAGCCACGCAACGCCGCTTAAGTAATCCCGAAAAACCCATTATAACAAAAAAGTACAGGAAACCTTATTTATGATATTTTAAGACTGCTAGAGTAAGTAACATATGATCCTTTTTATTTAAATAAAAGTTATTCATTTTTGTCCTGATACATTGCATGAATCATGCATCTTGAAGCTCATGGGGAGTTAGGCGAATTTGGAGCAACAAAAAACTTCTAGCGGAAAATTTGTTGAGAAAATTATAATTAAGTTTTTTTTTCGGACCAAATAATTCCAAATAAATCATCATTAAAAAATCATTAAAGTTTCATTGGGGCTGCGGGGTCCATTATTCGCACGTATGTAGCAAGTCGACGCGTTCACGTAAAGAGGAAGTACCAGAAAGTACCAGAATTATTAGTTTTCAAAAGTACAAAAATTTCTCCCGACCATTTTTCAATAGCATCCATAGTTTAGCAGGAAAATTTGAATTCTTACATTATCATCATTGATGATGGAATGTCTTAGATTCAGGCGAATTTGGACTTATCCAGTTTTCGTCAATTGTCGCCGTTTTGAGACACCCTGAGTCTGAAAAAATAGTTTTCCAGACTTGCATTTTTCCCTGCCAGTTAGATATCGTCTGTCCAAGAAGCATATTCTAATTCTGGATCTACGGGTCGTGTATCTAAAAAAATGTTAAACGTCACAAAATATTTCACATTATATTGAATTCAATTAAGATAAACATCGGTAGCCGACTAACCTATAAATTATACAAGAAATATAATTGAATAATACGCACCTGTGATATATTTACAATAGGCCTGAACTTTGAAGCGTAAAAAGCAGCATTATTACCAGCACCGAAAATACGTAACTTGTCCAAGAAACTTTTTTGGATGCACGAATTATACATTCTTTCGGACAGGCGCTGTTTATAAAATACTTAAAAAACGTTCGACAGATAGGTTAACAACGTCAATAGCATCGTCGCCGTAAGAAACAAATTCAAATAGAGGGTACAAAACTACGATGATCGTTGAGCAACTGTATGGAAATTGAAAATAGTTCCTTAATTTATAACGGCAGTTTTGCATGCTCATGATTCTCCCCATTCCATTGGGCGCTTCACCCCCGTGTCCTACCCTCGATTATACGCCTGGATATGTCTCATTCTATATTTCCGTCATTAGTGAATAAACTTCCAAGATACACATAATTATCAAATTGCCCTATCCTCTCTTCGTCTAAGGCAATAAAGCATACTATTTTCTTACCTCTTCTTCTAAACAAAAGAATTTTTGTATCTTTTTAAATTGTTGATTCTCTTGAACTCTTAAAGAATTCCAAATGACAATGTTTAATTTTCAATTCTTCAAATTTCAATTACTCAGAGTTTAATTTTGAGATTGATTTTTAATGTTTTTGGGACTTTCAGTAGAATATACTGCAGAAGGCTTACACATTTTTATTGATCCTTCATATTTTTTAAATCACAAATCTTCATTTTCTTTTTACAGATCGATATGATCCAGGATTTTTTACCTTCATTTATCGCAGACACAGGCTTCGTGGGCGGAAGAATGCGAATGGAATACTGACCCATATTCAGGTAGCAAACGGCAATCCAGACTTATCTACAACTATTGTCAACAACCTTAAAGAATATTTAGAATATCAAAAAGGCGTGGGATATTTCGTTGTAACCCAGATAGTTCGTGGAAAAAGGGCCACATTTGCACGTGTTGACATGGTTAAAGAAGAATATAATACTTCAGGAGGTAAGAATTTATGAAGCTGAAAAGAGGGCCAAATTCTGGCTAAATCTGAGTAGGGCCATAACAAGTTTTTTTTTGGCCTGTGCGAATTTATCATTTTGCGCCCTTCCCTCTCCATAACAAAAATATTTGCAAAATTATAAGCTTGAGATGGGAAGCCTCGAACTCGTTTTATAAATTCAAAATAGTCCCAATAGTAGCATATATTTTGAAACATAGTAGATGAATAGTGTCATGTAATTTTCACATTCTCATCCTATAACGAGAAGGTATCAGATTCGTGTAAAATATGGGCCCCCCCCCCCCCCACACCAAAAAAGCAGGTTTTTACAAAATTTCTGTCTGTTAGTCTGTAGATTTTTAGTTTGTTAGCACGATAACTTTTAAAAGAATCAACGTATTGGATTGGACTTTGATATACTTCGCTAGCCAGCCATTTTGGATAAAAATTAAAGAACTGAGCACGTTTTGAAAATTGTGGAGAACAATTCTTTTCAATAGTTGAAAATTCTATGCAGGGATCTTAATAGTTTACAAAATTCCAAAAAACAAAAGAAAATTAAAATTGTAAGCCAAACAACGCACGATATAAGAAAAGTAAAAAAATTCCATTTTGCAGTCAAACTATAAAAGATACGAAAAAACATGAATCAACAAAAATTGTACACTCACACAAGATCTACAAATTTGTTATTAATCACTTTTTGATGGGACGTGTAGTTTTTGTTTCATTTGTCATAAACTGATTTGAGAATGAAATTAATAACATTTTTGGACAAACGACACGAACCGCGAAAAAATTAATAAACCAAAGTTGTTCACTCAGAAAAGAGCTACACATTTTTTATTAATCAATTTTTGAATGGATGCGTATTTTTGTTTTAATGGTGAAAAATAGCATTGACATTAAAAAAATAAAAATTGGCAAAACGACGCAAGGTACGAAAAAAGATGAATAGACAAAATTTGTTCAACCAAAAAAGATCTACAAATTTGTTATAAACTTTTGTTATAAAAATACATTTAAAATGACAAAATTACATTTTTAGAAAAACGATACACGCTACAATAACATTTTATCTAACAAAATTTGTCGCCTAAATTCCATTCAAAAATCCTCTTAGAACCACTTTACGCTAGGATGCATATTTTTGGTTCAAATCGTGAAAAATAACATTGAAAATAAATAAATTAAATTTATGGAAAAACGACACAAGTTGCAATAAAATGCATAATAACAAAATTGTTTTTTTTATAGGATGCGCACTTTTTTCATTTATAAAAACAAGGCAAGGAAAATACGTCTGTTTTTAATATCAATGCATATTATGAATTGTGATAATATACATTTATTGATATGATATAACATTTTCAAGGTAGCTGCGGATAAAATTAAATGCAAAATCAGGAATAAATATTAAAGTAATCATGATATATACAATTTGTACTTTATTTTGCAATATCTAAATAAGCAATCACAGGCCGACGTCAGAAATAAATGTAAAATACATTTGATATAATAATGTTGAACATATAATGTAGAAAATTTCGCATTTTGGAACAAATCGAGAGCAAAGCACGAGTTACGTGATGAGAATGTATTCGTTAAAGCCGGAGGAACTTTAACAACAGAGAATTCACAATCATCAAATTACAGTTGTCGATGATTTGACCTTTAATTTTAAAATGCCTGTGCACAAATGTGGGAGAAATACAAAAACCGAGCGCACAGTGCGAGGTAAATACACTGTCAATCTTTGAAGTACTGTATCCTAAAAAAGATACCTGAATTTTTACTAGTGAATGCCGCTTGAAGAAATTATTTCTTGTCCACAAATGTTGTTCCAAAAAAATAGCCCAAATTTGACTGAGAGAAAAAGACCACATAACACTTCAACAATCGTGAGAAATAATAAAGAAAAAAAAAAATTTCTACCGCTAACGATAAGTAATAAATGTATACAAACTAATACTATGGGAATATTGGGCACTAAGTCATGAGCTTAAACATAGCGCTGATTATACGTAGGACGTGAAATAGAATTAAGGATTTATATAATTTTGCGAAGCTTTTGTACCTGGAGCGAATGTCATCTTCTTTTTCTAGAATACGTCTTAAGAGTAGGACGTTGATTCATTAACCGACAACTTACATTATATTGAGCCGGCTCATTAACACTCATAAATAAAATACGCTGGTTTAAGTAATTCTACTGATACGCTCTTGAATTGACCGTTAATCATTACATCAAAAACTCTGTCAGAAACGCGTTTCGCAACTTTATGTGGACCAGTGTAGTTTTTCAAGCGCTGTTTTAACCTAATTTTCTAGAAAAACATGAGAACAAGTAAACAACTGCGCGAATTATATAATTGTGAACGCCGGTCACTGGGCGGATTTTCGATTCAATTAAGAAGTTCGAATCGGATGTAGAGTCTTCCGGAACGTAAAATTGTCCTGGTAATCTTAACACTACTCCAAAAACTAATTCGGCGGGAGATGTATTTGTGTCCAATCTTACTGAGCCCGCTCGCAGCTGGATGAAAACTTGTGGTACGAATTCGTTCCACACCGATAAGCAAAAAAAGCGCTGTAAAAAGTCTAGACTCAAATTGAGCACCTTGATCTGTCGTTAAGTATTTTGGAGCACCATATCGCGATATCTACATGTCATAAAATGTTCTACCAACCGTTTGTGCTGTTATATAATTTAGAGGTTCCACTTCAACCCAACGAGAAAATCGGTCGATCATAGTTGAACAATACCAAAAACCTTCTGACGGAGGAAAAGCTCCAACTATATCTGAATGGATATGATCGAAACGTCGGTCGAGAACAACAAAATGGTCAGGAAGGAGTAGAACATGTCTTGAGACTTTAGATTTTGGCAGTCGATACACCCCTTACACCGCCGAGCAACATCTCGGTGCAAATCTGGCCAGATGTAAGCTTCACACAATATAGTGAGGTGAGCTCTGGACCCCATTGAATTTTCTTTAGCTTGAGCGGAAAATACGGAGATTTTTGGATTGACTTCAGCTGTTCATCAGCTTCTTATTGATCCGCAAGATCTTTCAGGCTAAATATAAGAAGAAGTCTTAGCGCGTTGAACCTCGACAATGAATCCGCAACTATGCTTACAACGCCAGCGATGTGTTCTGTTTTAGTAGTAAACTGTCCAATGAAAGACAATTGTCGCAATTGACTAGCTGAGGCTTTGTCCGATTTCTGCAGGAAGGCGTAAACCAAGGGCTTGTGATCGGTGATAATTTTAAAATCACGACCTTCGACATAATACCGGAAGAATTTAATCGCCTCATAAATCGCAGTAAGCTCACTATCATAAGCACTGTATTCGGTTTGAGCTGGAGAGGATTTTTTCGAGAAACAGGTTAGAGGCTCCCAACCGTTTGGAGAAGATTGTTCGAGGACAGCACCCATGGCAAAATCAGATCTATCTGAGACGACACGCAGTTCCGCACTGAGAGAGGGGTGACCTCATAGAGTAGCATTGATTAGATCGAATTTGCTCTTCAAAAATGCTTTTTCAGCCTCTTTTGTCGAAATGATTTCCCTAGTGCCGTTCTTCTTCGAATCATGAAGGTAGGCATTCAATGGTGAGGCAGGTTGCGTCGATAAAAATTTACCATGCCAAGAAATCTTCTTAACTCGGCAACTGCTCGAGGTTTTGGAAACTTGTGAATAGCCTCGACTTTATCAGTTGTCGGTCTGATTCCAGAACTGTCAATCAAATACACAAGAAACTCTACCTTTTTTGAACCGAAAGTGCACTTGTCGACATTTAGTCGCAACTGACCAATTTTCGGTGTCTGAAAGACAGTGCGCAAATGCTGACAATGCTCAAAATCACTCAAAAGAACTGAACGGGGTAGTCACAGCAGTTTTTTCCATGTCTTCCGGCGCCATAGGAATCTGGTTGTGAGCCATGTGGAGATCCAAAGTTGAAAAAATCTTCTTACCGTGCAGATTGGTGGAACAATTGTACAGGTGGGAAGTTATGATACCCATCGGGTTGGTAATTGCATTTAAGCCACGATAATCGCCACAAATCCTTCACATTTCATCCTTTTTCCTAGCCATGTGTCTCGAGCTGGCCTAAGGGCTACTCGACAGTCGAAAAATGCCTTCCTCCATCATAGACTTGAAGGTATCCTGATACATTATTTTTACTTTTTAATTTGAGATGAATTTTTAACAAATGTTATATCAGATAGCATTCCTTATTTAAGGAAGGGTTTGCTGAAATACATTATTATGGAAGGTATCTACAGAAGTTCCTCATAAGGCCTTGTGACTAATTATTTTTATTTTATTTGACGTTTCAGCTAATGTTGTATCAGGGTAGCCTTTCTTATATTAGCAAGATGTTGCGTCTTAGCAAGATGTTGTCCTAATTGAAGTAAGGGGTTTCTTTTGGAATTCGTTTAAATATATATATATATATATATATATATATATATATATATATATATATA
>CAKNYM010049288.1:20215-34498 GCA_932195095.1 Andricus curvator | reverse complement strand
ATATATATATATATATATATATATATATATATATATATATATATATACATATATATCATTGGGATGAATGATGTTGAGTATGTTATTTTTTGCAAGCTTCAACCAGAATTATATCAGATGGCCTTTGTTATTTTGGTGAGGGGTTGGTTTTGGTGATTGTTAAAACATATTGTTTATTAAGGTGCGTTGAGAGATATTGTCTCAACGAATCGTAATAAATTGGTCTTACTTCTTAAGTTTATTTGAAGTTTTAACTAAAATTATATCAGAGAGCCTTCCTGATTTCATTAAAGGGTTGTTTTTGGGGGGTTTTCAAATGTATTTTCGTATTTTGAGTTTCCAGGGTAGTCTCGTGAAGGCATAGTGTAAATTGTTTTCAATTTGTAAACTAGTTCCACTTTTCAGAATTTGTAGGTTAATAGCTTTTTTGAAATTATTTGGTCCATTTGAAAATGATTTCATTGTGTGTTTAAAATTTCTTTATTAATATTCTCATTACTTATTGGCCGCATTATAATAATTTGTGCAAAAATTATTTCTGTGCATTCTGTTATTTTTTTAATATGGAGCTAATCTTTCTATTTCTTGAATATCGATGCTGCCAGATGGCACTGATGCTAAAGTATTGGTTTGTTTACATTTCCCGCTTGTGGATGGCAGAAAAAGATTTGTTGTTGTGGTCATTATCAAATATTTATTGCGTTTGTTGAAGTATTTTTTGGACTTTACCCCTCAATGTAGATTTGCGAAAATAGTAGCATTAGTGACATATTTTTATGAATAATAGTAAGATAGTTAGATCGTTAAAAGAAAGTGTTAATAGTTGAGGGTAAATTGTTTGTGTATTAGCGCCCCTGTGCGGCATACAACTCTAAATCTGGGCATCGAATAACCGAAAAAGGCACAGCTTGGCCCAATATTATTAGCCAACTATTGGCTGCCCGGATATTGCCAAAATTGAACCATTTCTTACACTTCGAAAATTAAACAAATGAATAAATAAAAATAAATAAGACCTAAATCAAAATCACTGATATTCATAGAGCCACCACTATGTAAAACTTTAGTCGCAGAACCTAAAAAAAGCAATTTCGCCTATTTTCAGTACTCTAGAATCTTTTAAATCCTATGAAATAGTGATGCATATCGATTATTTTTGGACGAAATCGAGATTTGCTTAAAACATAGTTAGATGGAACTGAAATGTAATGGAGATCAAGAATTTGCAATGAAAAAAGTCGATCGAGACGAGACGATCATCTCGACTGAGTGATCGTTCGTCTCGATCTGATGAGTATGGTGTTCAAGGTTTTAATTTAATCTGACGAGATTTTTGAAAAATTTGAAAATGATCGACATGCATCACTACTATGAAATAATTCAACATCTTTCGAAATTCAAGGAAATTCTTTAAAACCGCATATTACCCGAAATATTTTTGAATATCTTTGAATCTTTAAAGTCCTAAAAAATCCCTTGAGTATTCTAAAAATCTTTCCAATTTAAAGAAATATTATAAAATGTTTAGAATTTTTCTATATTGATTAGAATACGCTAAAATTCACTTGAAATTACAGCACCAAAATTCTTTACAATTTTCTACATTCTCCGAACTTCCTTTCATGATATGTTTCCAAATCCTTATGAAGTGAAGGAAATTGTTTGAAAAACCATGAATTTGGTTTTACTTTCTGAAAAACGCTTGGAATATCCAAAATATTATTATAGCCCTTGATTAATTATTGTCCAATTCCTTAGAATAATGCTTGCTAGTATAAATTAATACGAAATTCGTGAAATTGTATATACAGCAACTGGTTAATTTATTTATTCATACGTCTCTATGTGTATACAATTTTACGAAGTCCCCCCCCCCCCTGGGTCACTGCATTGCATCCGCGACTGTGAAAAGCAAAATTAAGGGTGCGACGCTTCCCCCAACATATCAACATTGATTTAATTATTGTTTAATATGGAGATTTATTTTAAACCTCTTTTTTAATTGCGAATATTTTGTTTTTGTTTTTACAAAGTTCCAGACCCGCGATTGGAAGTACGTAAAACATTCAAGGTGTTGAAAAAAGATGCTAATCTGTATTATAATAAGGTTACTCAGGAATTCACCGTGGGATTTGCAGATAAAAATTTAATTCCGACTGAGGAAGCCTGTCGAAGATACCAAATTAAATACTACGACTTGTGGGTTGATGAACTACACGTGATGTATTTCAAATTGAAGCTTGGACACATCATGGGACTTCTGCTTCTCGAGAAATAAACGTTTATTTTTCAGTCTGCTGGCCTTAAAAAATTGACATAATAAACGACGGAAATATATGAAAATGATGTAATATTTTTCTGATGTTTACCTATTCCTAAAGAAAGACATAATTATCTAAAAATTAATATTAATAGAGCCAATAGATCAGTAGAATCAATAGAATAGAATCAGTAGAGCCAATAACATCAATAGGGACAATGGATATAATACTAATCCAATTTGGGTTTCCGTCCTCCCGGGTTTTTAAAAAAAGACTTCATTTGCCAATCAAGTTCGACCAGTCCCCACCATGGCTTGCTCTGGCCAATCACAGGCATCGTAGGGAATACATATATAAGAACAACATAACCTAAAACTTCAGTTTCGATTAAAACTCGAAAAAGCTTTAAATTTCGAATTTACTATCGTTAAAAAGCTTATTAAGTGTCGCAGTGTATTTTCTGTTTCTGACCAATTTTCTGTTCTCAAACTCCACTCTTGGCATGTTTCAGGAATGTGATTGGAAGAAGTTAACTTCGCTTAATGAAAGTCTAAAATCTTTCTTTTTAAAATAACAACAAGAACAGAATATAATATTTACGGGTTCTCGAATGGGAGAATTTACTGCTCACTAGGAGGCGCTAGCGAATATACATTGTAACAAGCGGTGATTGTTCTTTAGCTTTTACTTTGCCCGCTAGAGGCAGCACCTCCTGGACGATGAAAATAGCGCGAATTGTTTGAATGTAAAAATTCTAAATGGTTCTATGATTATGAAGATTTAATAATCAAAGTATCAAATAAATCAAATTTGAATTTTGAAATGAATAAGAAAAAGAGAGACTTGGTATTATGGAAAGCGAACCGACTATGTAGCTTAAGGAATTTCGAAACTCTTATATTGACTTGATTTAATATTTTGTACGTGTTCTAAGGAATGTTGTTTATTTCAGGTTTGTTTTCAGTTAAATTGAGAGTGAGATGGAAATGAGAGAACGTGGTTTATCTTCAATTTCAAAAGGCAGTAATTGAAAGGGGTTGGCTATGATGATGAAATATAATTTCAAGATTTTATTTGGAATGATGAAATGAATGAAAGGAATATTGTTCAGTAACTAGTTTGAACCAGAATTTAAGTATAAATTCTGTGTTTGGAAACGTAAAAGAACCAACGAATTTATGTTAGAATAATTTATTTGACAAATTGTTAGTGAAACGTGAAATGGGATTTCAACGCATATTGCGAAAACGCGCCTAACGATATTTACTCGGGAAGCAAATTGAGTCGAGCTTGCATCACCGTTTAACGTGGGAATTAGGTAATTTTTGATTAATATGGGGGTACGAATTCAAATTATGATTGGCTGAATGCATGTGAGTGACTGGGAGTAGGATCGCGCGAGAGAGGTGTGGATCGCTGCGCGATCTTGGAGTCCGCGAACACCATCGATTTCAGAGAGTAGATTTGACTGACTCGCGACGGGTAATCTTTGTCCGAATTCTCTCTAATAATTAGGGACATGTACATTTTTTCTGATTCAGGAAGAATAAACTTATAAAATACAAGGAAAAGTAATCCGTTTCTTTAATTATTAACCCTGATTTGTAAAATTAATTTGGTAGAAAATATCTATTTTTTTATTCAAATTTATTATAATTCAAATTTAAAAAATGAATTAGAATTAGAGTACCAACGTTGGTTTCGTCAAAGTCGGAGAGTGCGACGGAGGAAGTCATCGCTTCTTTGTGGAAAAAGAACCTGAGTTCTAATTAAATTAAATTTGATTTTCGCGCCAAAATATTCCCGGGACGTTACAACAGAAGTGGCCGTGAAATTCGAACTCAAATTAGCAGAGAAGAGTTTTTAAAATAATATTATAAAAATAAGTAAAACAGACGCCTGAGCTTAGAAATAAAAGTGCAGTTACCGCATTCGAAACGCATGTACAGAGATCGGTCTCATCATTACTCCGCAGTTTTTACCAAAAGTAGTAATCTACCTTACCTACTGTTGGTCAAGACTTACCTTCCTACCGAATGTTTCGTTTTCTCTTCATTAAACTTTTTCCAACTTTGCAGTTCATCTTTTTATTAAGCTACAGTCCACGTTTCATGTTTTGTTCTACTTATTTTGTATAGTATTCTTCAAATAAATTTTCTTTGCTAATTAAAATTCTAATTTCGCGGGCTCTAATGTAAGTTCGCTAGCGCTTCCTTGTGAGCGGGAAATTCCTACATTGTTATAAAAAACGGGATGTGCAAAAGCTTGACACACGCTCTAGAACAAAAAAAAATCTCTCTTGCCAAAAATATTTTGCAGTCCAAGAAACGCGAAGGCTGAATAAAACTAGCAGACTGAGAAATGCTTGGAGATGAAAAAAGCTCACAAACATTGCAAAATAAGTAAGGAATATTAAGGGAATTAATACTAATATTTACAGGAATTCATACCTGAAAAGTACGTTAACCTTTCAATTTCCATACGATTTGAAAAGTTCTTTCTTTGAAATTTAATTTCGGAGACCAATCGAGAACGCAACTGTTTGGTTATGAAATAATTTAGCTTGGTTGATGATCCAACTATTTGGTTGTAAATTTATATTTTTTGTTGTATTCTACCGTCTTTGATTTCAAATCAAAATATTCTTTGGTTTAATTTTTGTTTAAAGATTCATAATTTCAGTTTAAAAGTCAACTAAAAAGAAGTTAGGAATCGTCACAAATGGTTAAAAGTTCTGACGATTCCTGAACATCCTGACCATTCCCGACGAGTCTGACTATTTCTGAAGATATGCTAATTCACATCCTATCTGGTAGCTCATTGGCTAGGACCGCAGGTAGGCCAACCCAAAAGGATTAAAAATTCAGAATAAATTTTTCTTCAATCTTGCATATACAGATTCAAAAGTTAGAAATTCAGAACCTACGGGTTTCCACAATTCCAGATACCTAAAAATGTTCCTAAAAATTTGAAATTAGGATAAATGTAATGTATCCTGTAAAGAGAAAGAGATATGTCAAAACGGACAAAATTTTAAGATTCACCTTCAGAGTCATTCAATATATAAATATTAATAACTAAATATAAGTAAAAAGAGAATATGCATAAATCAATATAAATAAATAATATGAATATCCTTGTAATTATAAAAGGGATTTCTGAACATTTCTCATGAATTCTGACTTTTCTTGACGATTTCTGTCGAGAAACGTAACACAAATGGTCAGAAATGGTCAGAAATCCTGACTTTTTTCTGACGATTCCTGACTTTTTTTTAGTAGGGTATGGTTAAAAATGTATCTTTCTTTATTACAAAATCAGATATTTGGCTAAAACATCAAACTGTTTTGTTGCAAATTTAATTATTTTGTTGAAAATTTGTTCTTTTAGATAAAAAATTCTTATTTCCTGTTCGATGTTCATCTTTCTGGTCTGAAAATTAACTTTTTTATTGAAAATTCAACTGTCTTCGATTAAATGTCGGTTTTTGGCTTGAAGATTCATCCATTTTGTTCAAAGGTCAACTATTTAATTGAAAAATCATGCCTTTTGCTTAAAGGTAGAACTGATTAGTTGCTAATGCAAATGTGTAGCTAAAAATTAATTTTTCTAAATTGAAAATTCTTTTTTTTTGTTGTTGTTTCTGGATGGCAAAAAAACTAAGTAACGCAAATACAATGTTTTTTCTATCGTCATTTTTTCTCCTTTCCATAATTTTTACTTCGTAACTTATTCAACTATCCAGCATTATCAGCGAAAACAAATATTGTATCCGTAACTATGATAATGAATTTTTACACGAAGGCCAAAGTAAAGCTTACAATTATTTTTTAGTCTATAAGTAAGTGAATGTAATTTCCATGTGGCTTACATAACACATAAAAGATAAGATAATTATTTTAGTTAATAATTCAACAATTTGGTTGACATTTTATTTCGTCCCTGACTGCAAAATTTTTCTCGGTCAAAAATTGACCTGTTTTATTGAAAATTCGTCTTTTTTCATTGAAAATTCATCTCTTTTGATAGAACGTTTTTGTTTAATATTGGTCTTTTTCGATAGAAAGTTCGTTTTACTGGTTGATAATTAATTTTTTGTTTAATGAAAATTCAACTCTTTGGTTAGAAGTTCAGCTATCTCAATTTGAATTTAGGAATTTTAAATTAGATTAAAATCAAATTCAAAATACTATTGAACGTCCAGTACTTAAGTTAATGTATAGAATTCCTGAAAATTAGATCGAACAAACCAAATTTGGCCAACACCACAAATTGCTCCTATTTTAATTTTTAAAACAAAAAAATATATTTCTTTGGATAAAAATAAAAAAGAGGAAAGAAAAATGAGAAACCAACCAACCGAATCCTCTTCCTTCTCTTTCTTATTTCTTTCGTCTTTTTTATTTTTATTATTATCGAATCACAATATTCGATTTTATAGCTTGGAAATTCAGCTCTTAACCGTTTTTCATTGAATTAAATTCAATTAAAGTAATTCTGAAAGATATATAAAAATAAAAATGTATTAAATTGATAAAGTAACAGAATTTTTTAGACAGTACTGAACGGTGAAAAACTTATTACTTATCGATATTTTATCCTTTTCAATAATAATAATAATCTCTCTAAGTTTCAATTTTTCCCCTTTTAATAGATTTTTAAAACTTCTTTTATCTCATCAATTTCATACATTTTAAAATTCAGATATCTTTCAGAATTACCAGGCAAACATTGATTGAAAAATTTTTTCCGGGTATTGGTAGAAGGACAAGACCAAGGTCTGTCAAACGCTGTTTACGATGTCGATAGTTTGTTCTGGCTGATAAGATTTTCTATTGCCTTTACCACCTGGCTAAAGAAGAGTACCTTGGAATATTTGCTCACTCTAATAAATTTTGCGGTATATATAGTGGTGGAAATGATCCAGATTTATCAGTTATGTTTCACGAAATCTGACAAGAAAAATGAAGATCGTTCTGGGAACTCTGCTTCTTGCCTTCGCGGTATTCATCAATTTTGGTGGTAAGTTTGGGGATGTTAGAGAGGGGATGGAGGAGGTTGGCGGGTTATGATAATAAAGGAAGCGGATAATAGAAAATGTGAGGAGTGGCGGAAAAGGATGTTGGGAAAGGAAGGGACAGGAGGGGATTGAAGGAAAGCAGTGAGAGGATGGAAGGAGATGGAAGAATGGGAAGGAAAGTGAAGAGTTTAAAAGGGGTATGATGGAAAATAAAGGTGTGTTCCGATTATTAATATTATCTAACCTTTTGTCTATCTAACCTAAAAATTTTTCATAAAATTGACGAACAAAAGGTTAGATAATATTGATAATCGGGACAATAGTACCATCAATGATAGTATGAGCATTGAAGGTAACGACAATAAAACTAGTAAATTTTTGGTTTTACCTTACATTGCAACTTACAGTAACAATTTAAAAGACATTTTTAGAAAATTGGGTTTTAAGGTCGTTCTGCGCTCTGACCACGATGGTCTTAAATGTTTCATGAATGGAAAGGATCCTCTGATGAAGGGTCTTAAAACACACACAATCTATTGTGTGATCTGCAGAAGTTGTAAAGGTGTTTATATCGGCCAATCTGAAAGGAACATCGATACTGGGATAAATGAACATAAAAACGATTGCAAACATGATGCCAGAAGCATTAGTTTCTTATTCTCATACGAAGCAACATCATTTTTATTTTGATAATATTAAGATTTTAGGAGCCGAGGTTACCCAAAGGCAAAGACTTTTTAGAGAAATGTTCCATATATCAAAGAACAAATTCTCTGTCAACAAAAGAACCGACATAGAAGGTCTCAGCAATGTATATTTGAACTTGATTAATAGAACTAATAATTGTTAAATTTACGACACATTTGTCTTCTATTATAACTTTATTTATTACTGCGAAAATAACTATCTAATTTTTACACAAAAGGGTAAAACTTCAACGGAAACAATTATTTTCATTAAATTTTAAAATATTATATACAATATATTCAGTATGTACCCACGATAAGATGATAAGAGAGAGTACGATCTCTTATCACTCTGTGGCGTCAAATGCGCAATGTACACGCAGCGGACTATTTGACTAATGACTCAACTTATTTGTATAACCGTTTTGCTTTAAACGATATTATTACTCCATATTTATGAAATGTCACTTCGCTATGTCGGCCTACGAAAGAATAATGTGATGGCCCACCAATATTTGTTTTTAGTATAACATTCTTTCAAGGCCACCATGGAAGCCAACATATCACTTTCTTTTTTAACTTTCACTTTTTTTGGCGATTGTGTTTTAAGCAAACAATTCTTTATTTTCTTTGGCTTGACATGGTTCGCCCCATAAAGTTATCACGGATTCTCTCCATTGAATTTATATGGTGAAGAATACATCATGAAAGAGGAAAAGAGTTTTTTACTTTGTTCTTTGTAGCAATATGATTTACGATTTTTTCATTTTCTATGTTTAGGCTATGTACATAGTTGTGTTTACTGAAGAGGTCCTTCGTCGAAGGGCAAAACGTTTAAACGTCTATTAATAAAGACGTTTTTTGGATCAGTATACCGACACCATTAACATCTATTATTTGAATATTTTACCTCGTCGACACTTACTAACATCAACTAATTTATTAAGGGTGTATTTAAATACGACTTGAAATTTTTTTTATGGGTACGGCACTGATTCAATATATATTTTTCCCCAAGTATTTGAGAACGCAAGAAAGAAAACGTGTTAAATATCCGGGGTTTTAAGAGATCCTCGGATCAATAAAATGTAGAGGAATGAAGCCTTTTGCTGAGGCAATGATTATTTTTACGGAAATTATAAATTTTTCGAAAGGGAGAAATCTGCGGATAGCAGAAAACAGCATTTGAACAGCGAGAACCGTTCGCAAATTTATTTCTTTATTCACAATTCTGACATTACAGAAGCATTTTCAGACGTCATCATATATCCGAAGACCCAGAACTTGATCATGGTGAACCTCAATTTTGCGAAATACGTCGCGAAATGGAGAAAAAAGGGTAAAAACTTGAGATGTCCTGTGTATGTGAAGACCGTAAGACAGTAGTTGTAAGCAACACGGCATGCAGACCAGCTGTCAAATTCGCGCTCCGATGCTCTAAACTCCGAACCACACTTGCCACTCGCGAAATCGGGGCGCCCTTCCTTATCGACCGCGAGACCAGTTTTCGAGTCTCAGCCAAAGATAAGACAGTTTTCAATTCAGAAATAAAAATAAAAAATGTGAATAGAATTTACTACAAAATATTGAAATAGTTTCTGCAGGCAGCATCTGCAAATGCACTCATTTTATAGATAATCAATTTATGATTATATGTAAATTTGTAAATTTACCCAGTTTGAAATTATACTTTAAACATTTTTAAATTATAATTTTAAAATTATGAATCATAAATTTATCGAATCACCCAGAAATAAGTATCAAAAAAACCAAATTCGAATTCAGAAATTTTCAAATGAGGCCTGCTGAAAATTTATTTATAAATTCCAAGTTTGTCAAGTCGCCCAACTATGAATTGCGATACTACAAAATTTTCCACGCTGATAATTCCAATATAACAGAACTGTCAAGTGTACACATTTCTCTATAATTTATAAATTTATCAAGTCACCCAGCAATAGATCCCAAAAACAACAATTTTGAATTCTGAAATTTCCAAATTATGCCTTTTGCAAATTTATTTATAAATTCCAAGTTTATGAAGTCGACCGTTGATATTACAAAATTTTCCACATTGATGATTCCAGTATTACAAAACTGGCAAGTCTCCACTTTTCTCTATAAATTATAAATTTATCAAGTCATTCAGAAATAAATTCAAAAATCATTAATTTCGAATTCTGAAATTTCCAAATTAGGCCCCCTCCGAATTTATTTATAAATTCCAAGTTCATCAAGTCCGCCAACTATAAATTGCGAAACTACACAATTTTCCACGCTGATAATTCCAATATTACAGAACTATTTTTTAATTATCAGTGTGGAAAATTTTATAGTATCGTAATTTATAGTTGGGCGACTTGGTAAACATGGAATTTATAAATCAATTTGCAGAGGGCATAATTTGGAAATTTCAGAATTCAAAATTGATGGTTTCGGAATTTATTGCTGGGCGACTTGATAAATTTATAAATTATGAAGAAATGTGAACACTTGCCAGTTCTGTAATATTGGAATTATCAGTGTCGAAAATTTTGTAGTATCGCAATTTATAGTTAGGCCACTTCATAAACTTGGAATTTATAGATAAATTTGCAGGAGGTCTAATTTGAAAATTTGAGAATTCGAATTTGGTGTTTTGAAATTTATTGCTGGATGACTTGATACATTTATAATTTATAATTTCAAAATTTATAGTTATAATTTCAAAATTATAATTTCAAATTGGGTAAATTTACAAATTTACATACAATCATAAATTGGTTTATCTATAAAATTAATGCATTTGCAGATGCTGTCTGCAAAAACTATTTCAATATTTTGTAGTAAATTTTATTGAATTTTTTTTTTTATTTCCTAATTTAAAACTGCCTTATTGTTGGCTGAGACTCGAAGCCTGTACTCGCGGTCGAAAAGGAAGGGCGCCCCGATTTCGCGAGTGGCAATGTGTGGTTCGGACTTTGGAGAATCGGAGCGCGAATTTGACAGCTGGTCTGCATGCCGTGTTGCTTTGCTGCTCACAACTACAGTCTTGTGGTCTTCAAATACACAGTATGTCTCAATTTTGTTCCCTTTTTTCTCCATTTCGCGACGGATTTCGCAAAATTGAGGTTCACCATCATCAAGTTGTGGGTCTTCGGATATATGATGTCGTCTGAAAATGCTTCTGTGATGTCAGAATTTTGAGTAAAAAAAATAAATTTTAAAACGGTTTTCGCCGTTCAAATGCTGTCTTCTGCCATCCGCAGATTTTTTCCTTTCAAAAAATTCATAATTTCCGTAAAAATAATCATTGCATCAGCAAAAGGCTTCATTCCTCTAAATTTTATTGATCCGGGGATCTCGCAAAACCCTGGATATCTGATACGCTTTCTTTCTTGCGTTCTCAAATACTTGGGAAAAAATATATATTGAGTCAGTGCCGTACCCATAAAAAAAAATCGAAGTCGGATTTAACCAACACCCTTAACCTTCAAACATTTTTCAAAAATTGGTAAAAAGCGACAAGAAGAAAAAATTCAATTGCAAAAGGCATTGATGAAATTAATGTTTTCCGAAAGTTTTTTAATAAACATAATGTATTTTGTTCGAAATTACATCATCAATGTTATTATCTGGATTCATAAAATCATAGCAAAACTATTTATTTAGAGATTTAATGTGTAGCACATCTACCTTCAGTAATTTGGATTGAAAAGTTTTTTGAACTTTATTCTTTATAGTTTTATAGCTTTATTCCTCAATTCTGAACAAATTAAAACATTTTTCATAGTTTCGGTCGAGAGTGAGCCTGTCCATCGTATTTTTTCCTGGGAGGAGTGTGGAGGGGAGTGGTGGGAATGGTTTGGTGGGGGTTTAGCGGGAGAAGAGGAAAAGGAGTAAGAGGGTGATAGAAAAGGAAGAGAGGGGTGAAAAGGGATGGTGAAAAAGTTAGGGAAATGAGAAGCAAAAGAGTGAATAAGAGAGTGGGATGGTAAAGTGATGTAGAGGTATAGTGGAAGGAATAGAGTTAATAGAAAAGGAGGAAGGGGTGGAGAAGGATGGTGCGAAAGAAAGAGAAAAAAATATAAAGAAGAGCGTGGTGAATAAGGTGGGAAGGTGTGGCAGGGGGATTGATAGAGGGGGAAGCGAGGAAAGGAGGGGAATTTTTGGAAAGAGATTGAGAAAAAGGGAAAGAGCAGTATAGTGGGCAAGGATGGAAATGAAGAAGAATGAAAAGAAAGGGTGGTAGAGATGGAGGTGGATGGTGGGAAAGGTAGCTAAAGAAAGCGAAAGGACAATATGGTGTGGTGGGAAAGGGAGGAATAAGGTGAAGAGGAATGGTAGAGAAACAAGGGAATTGGCTAAAGGGGTTGGGGGTGAAGGGAAATGCGGTGAGGAGTGTGGTGGAGAGTGAGAGGGTCGGATAGGGAAGCCATGATCTGACACTGCCCCTATTTTCAAGAAACCTCCTCCTTTTGTCGTTTTTTAGCTTCAACGTGAACTGAATTAATAGAAGAAAAATCTCTTTTGATTAAAAATTCTACTTTTTGGTTGAAGATTAAACTATTTTCCTTAAAATTCTTTCTTTTTTTCTTATGAAATTTGTTTTAAACTGAAAATGTTACCTTCTCAATTCCCATTTTTAAATTGAGCGATTTAGTTTAAAATTCAGCAATTCGACATTCTCAAAATGTATTTACATCATCGAAATTGGGAACCTTCCGTTTTTTTCTTTCAATTGTCTGCCTTTGGGAATACATTTGGTCTCTCTTCATTTTGAACCAATAGCAAATTTTTGGGGTTTTTTGAAAAAAACTCTTCAATAAAAATCTCTATATTATATCTTACAGCTGGAATTAATGAGCAGCCACCAGGAGATCAAATACCCAGGCAGCGTAGAAGAAGGACTGATCAACGTTAGTATATTATAATTTTTTTGAAATAACAAAAAATTGCTGACGTTCAGAAGAAAATCCAAATTTTATTTCTTATTCGCCAAAAAATTGTTCACGCTGAACGGTGATGGCCCCTGGAGACCTTTGAAACAAGTTTCAAATTTTGACATGAAAAGTACATATTCTTATGGAAAATGTTATTACACATCTTTTTTCATTGAACAAAAATGTTGCTGCTTTCCCCGTTTTCAAAGTAAACCCGAAAACTCGAAATTTCCAACCTTCGGTTTTTTTCAATATCGCCTGACTTTGGGATTACATTTGACGTCTCTTTATTTTGGACCAATAGCAAATTTTTGAGGTTCCTTGAAACAATTCTTTAATAAAAATCCCTATATTATGACTTACAGCTGGAAGTGATGACCTGTCACCTGGAGTTCCAGCACCAACGCGGCCGTGTATAAGACAGGCTGATCGAAGTTAGTATAATATAATTTTTTTGAAATAACAAGAAATTGCTGGGATTCACGCAAAAATCCTAATTTTATTTCTTAACGCCAGCAAATTGTTCTGCTTGAACGGCGTTGGCCCCTGGAGACCCTTGAAGCAAGTTTCAAATTTTAACTTGAAAAGTACGTATTCTTCGAGAAAATTTAATTGCGCATCGTATTCTAAATTATTTTCTAAACTTTTTTGGTTGTTATTGACCAATTTTCATAGGAACTTATCATATCTGCCAAGCATATGTTGAAAAATGTTCATTAATTATTGAAAATGTAGTTAATGTTGGTAATTTGGATGCTGAAATTCGGGAAAACGCCGTAACCGGCAGTTCCGGTTCTCTTCGAATTACGGACCTCAGAAACAGGCCTGCCGTAATGTGAGAGAAGGCCGTTCATGATAAAAGAATATGAAATAATTAAATTTTTACATTAT
The DNA here is from genome assembly GCA_932195095.1 of Andricus curvator. Taxonomy (NCBI): domain Eukaryota; kingdom Metazoa; phylum Arthropoda; class Insecta; order Hymenoptera; family Cynipidae; genus Andricus; species Andricus curvator. Next base: position 20,718 of record CAKNYM010049288.1, on the reverse strand, counting down.
TGTTCAGTCATAAAATTATAATCACTCTTATTAAAATTATTATAAATAATTTGCGAATATTTAATTGTAAACTGTTACAACTAAATACTCTTCAATTGTAAAAAATTTGCAATTAAAAGTTCTGCCATTTTGAAGAGTTGCAATTGAAAATTCATGAATTTTTAAAATATAGCATTACAAATTATTCAATTTTCATGAATTATATTATAATTCGATACCTGCATGTTAAAAACACCACTCTTGGAGTGATCGTTAAAACGACCACTCTGGCGTTGGTCGTCTAAAAGAACCACTCCGTTTATTGAGTTGGCACCTCGTTTTAGTACGCATACTTACACGGCAAACAGCATATATAGGTTTAGTAATTATTACTCTTCGGTTTAATATATTATTTTTAAAATATTCTGAATTCGCGGAGTTCAAGGAATTCAAGCAACGCGGAATTCAAGGAATTCACGGAATTCAAGGAATTAATGGAATTCGAGGAATTTATGGAATTTAAG
>CAKNYM010049288.1:0-20205 GCA_932195095.1 Andricus curvator | reverse complement strand
TTCACGAAATTCACAGAATTCAAGAAATTCACGGATTTTTTTAATTCCGTATATTTCGTGAGTTCATTGCATTCCGTGAATTCCTTGATTTCCGTGAATTCTTTGAATTATGTGAATTTCGTGATTCCTTCAATTTAGTGATCCGTGAATTCCTTGAATTCCTCAAATTCCGTGTATTCCTTGAAGTCCGTAAGGTCCTCTAATTTCTTGAATTCCTTGAATTCCTTGAGTTCCGTGAATTCCGTAAATTCCTTGAATTCCGTGAAATTAGTTGAGTTCCGTGAATTAGTTGAATTCCGTGAATTCGTTGAATTCCGTGAATTCGTTGAATTCCTTGAATTCCGTGAATTCCTTGAATTCTGTGAATTCCGTGATTTCCTAGAATTCCGTGAATTCCGTGAATTCCTTGAATTTCGTGAATTCCTTGAATTCCGTGAATTCCTTGGACTTCTTAAATTTTTTGAATACCTTGAATTCTGGGAAGTCTGTGAATTCCTTGAATTCTCGGAATTCATATTTGCATAGAACTTTTATAATTTGTAATTATAAATGCTTTAAATGAGGAAATCTTTAATTTTAAAAATCAACAATTCACATTTTCACCATTCTGAAGAGTTACAATTGATAATTCTTGAATTTTAAAAATAGAGACTTGTACATAATTCCATTAATAAGACTTTTCTTTTGCAAGAATGTAATTTTGAACGTTTTTTTACATTCTCATTCTAATGAGAAGGTATTGGTTTTATGTAAAATTTGACATAGTCGGTTTTCATCAAATCTCCACGTTTTGAGACCCCCTGAGCTAGAAAAAACGATTTTTACGAAGGTGTCTGTCTGTCTGTAGTCTGTCTGTCTGTCTGTAGCCACGATAACTTTTGAGACCACTTTTTTGGAAGATTTGAAAATTCTATGTACGGTTATTAGTAGTACGCAAAATGACGAACAAAATATTCTTATGACTTTTCGTGATAAACAAAAAATTACTGGAGTTATAGCATTTTCAAAATTCCAAAAAACAAACGAAAATGAACATTTTAAGCCGAAAAACGCACGATATGAAAAAAAGTCAAGAGGAGAAAAACGTTGATTCCTGAACACCCTATAATATTTTCATAACAACTTTTTGAATTTTTTGAAAAATAAAAAATTCAAATTTTGATCGCACAAAAAATTAATGAAGAATTAAAAAAGCCATTTTGCTGTCAAACTATGCAAGATACCAGAAAAGATCATCTCACCAAAATTGTGCACCTAAAAAATATCTACAAATTTCTTATCATTCACTTTTTGATATGACGCGTAGTTTTTGTTTTATTCGTAAAAAACAGCATTGAAAATAGAAAAATCAAATTTTCAGACGAATATTACCAGCTACGAAAAAATGACCGAAACAAAATTGGTTCATCCAAGGAAGAGGTACAAATTTATTGTGACTCATGTTTCGATAGGATGCGTGTTTTTTGTTTTATTCGTGAAAATAACATTGACAGTAAAAAAAATCAAATTTTTGAAAAAACAATGCAAGGTACGAAAACATATAAATGAACACAAATTGTGCATTCAAAAAAGACTTACAAACCCGTAATCAATTTTTGTGGTAAGAATATATTGAAAATGAAAAAATTAACTTTTTTGATAAACGGCACAAGCTAAAATAAAATGTCAACTAATAAAATTTTTCGCCTGAATTATATCATTACTTTTCATTTGAAATCAAATACAAATTTACTAATTTGTATATGAAGAACATATAACACGAAACACAAAGTGCGCGTTCAGTGTATTTACCAAATCGCACGCCGTAAGTGCGCTCAAACTTTTTTGTTTCTATCATACGGTTCAAATGATTTTCAAATCAAATATCGAGCGCGAAGCGCGAGTTTCTGGATGAGAATGTGTTCCTTAAGGTCGATAGAACCTTGAGTAAATAAAGTTCCTTTTCAGTCTAAAATAAAAACAAATTTAACAATCACTTAATATGTAGAGGTTTTGATAATTTTGTAATATTTGCAAACAAACTTTTTCTTTTCATTGAAGTCGAACACGAAGTTCAAAAATCTAGAGGAGCCGAGCGTAAAGCGCGATGCAAATACGCCCGAGCGCGTAGCGCGAGGTTAATACATAATCGAGCGCGAAGCGCGAGATCCAACAGTCGCGCGCCCTAGGCGCGCTCAAACTTGCGAGCGAAGCGAGCCGCGCGCGAAGCGCGCCATGAGAATGTGCCCGCGAAGCGGGCAGATTTTTCTTTTGTTTGAGTTTTAAGATTTAAAATCATAAATTCTTCAATGTTCGCGATTTTCAATTTGAAATTCGTCAATCTTGAATATTTGAAATTAAAGGCTTTTCAAGATTATTATTACTATTAATATGATTAATAATACCAATCCGTCTATGTTTTTTAAACTGATGTTTAAATCAGCCAAGTAGATGGTAATGTTATAAAATTTGATAAATTGGAAGTCGAACGTTTTTTGTTAACCGAAAATATACAGATAAGAATATTATAACTGTTATTCAATTTCATGAATAACGAATAATACGAAATTCTAGGGCAATTAATTAGTTAATTCATGTACATAAATTCCGAAGGTATGATGTATCAGCAAAACTCAAAATTATTGACTAAAAATGAAATTTTTTTTAACGTACTTGGATTATAATTGAAGAGAATTTAAAAAACGAATAATATATTACAAACTAGATTTTTAAAATTTTAATTCTGAAATAAATTACTCAGTTTTACATCAATTTAAATACTAAATAATGAATTTAACAGATTTTTAAACTCAAACAAATTATAACGAGACTCTCTTAACAGAGGTAATTGGATAAGGAACGATGTTGTCGGTCATCAATACAAGTTGTGTTTATAACTAAAATTTCAGACAACCTCATGGCTTTTCGAAGAAAAAAGTTGAAAAATAATTATTAAAATAATAAAGTGATTGCTGGCGTTAATAATAATAGTACAGGCGTTCAAAATACATCTTCCTCGGGGAAGTTGTATTCGTAACTGAAATTTTAAACACCTTGATCAGCTTTCGAAGGTCTTGTCATTCTAATTGTCAGAAGTAAACTCGGTAGTTCAGGTGTTTAAAATACATCTTCCTCGAGGAAGTTGTGTCCATAACTAAAATATTTGACAACCTCATGGGTTTTTGGAGGTCTCGTCATTTTAAGAAGTAAACTCGATAGTCCAGGTGTTTAAAATACATCTTCCTCGGGCAAGTTGTATTCGTAACTGAAATTTAACACACGCTACTCGGTTTTCGAAGTTCTCTTCATTCTAAGAATTAACCCGGTAGTCCAGACGTTTAACATGTCATTCTAAGAAGTAAACACGGTAGTTTAGGTTTTTGAAATATATCTTTGTCTTGGAAGTTGTGTTTGTAACTGAAATTTAGAACACGCTGATCCATTTTCCAAGGTTTCGTCACTCTAAGAAGTAAACCCGGTAGTCCAGGTGTTTGAAATACATGTTCCTCAAGGAAGTTGTGTTCGAAACTAAAATTTTAGACCTCATGGGTTTTCGGAGGTCTCGTCGTCTCAAGAAGTGAACTCGGTAATCCAGGTGTTTAAAATACATCTTCCTTAGGGACGTTATGTTCGTAAATGGAATTTAAAACACCTTGATCTGTCAAATACACCTTCCTCGAGGATGTTGTGTTCATATCTAAAATTTTAGACAACCTCGTGGGTCCAACGTGCCTCCTGCTTCAGTTCTGAATGCAACTTCCTGAAGGAAGATGTATTTTGAACACCTGGACTACCAGGTTTACTTCGTAAAACGACGATACCTTAGAAAGACGGTCAGGGTGCCTTAAATTATTGTTCTGAACACATCGTCCTTGGTCAAGATGTGTTTTGAGTAACTGGACCAACAGGCTTATTTCCTAGAACGACGAGACCCTGAAAGAAGGGTCAAGGTGAAGAAAATTTCAGTTATGAACGCACCTCCTTTGAAGAAGATGTATTCCGAATACGTGGACCACCAGATTTACTTCTAAGAATGAAGAGACCTTCGACAGCTCATGAGGGTATCTTGAATTTTAGTAGTTAACACAAATTTCTCTAGGAAGATATATTTTAAACATCTGGCCCACCAGGTTCACTTCTTGAAATGACGAGAAATTCGAAAAATTATTTATCAGTGTGACTTCAATTTTAGTTATGAATAGAGCTACCTCGAGGAAGATGTATTTTAAACACATGAAGGAACAGGTTTATAATCAAGACCACTAGGTTTACTTTTCAGGTTAGCTAGACTTTTGAAAAACGGTCGAAGAATTTTAAATTTCGATCGTGTATACCTCTGCCTCGGGGAAAATGTATTTTAAGCACCTGGGCTACCAGGTTCACTTTTTAGAATGACAAGACCTTGCAAAAATGATCAAGGTTACTAAATTTGAGTTCTGAACGCCCTGCAGTTGAAGATTTTTAAAAAATATTCCTTTCTGCCAAATTCAAGTCCTGCAAATCAATAATCGATCGTCGATCGAGTTTTACTGACATTTGCAAACAAACATCCACAACCTCAATAATCATAAATTTAAATAAACGGAGCTAAGTAACTGATTTTTTTTCTTCAAAATTTGATTTACAATTTAATTTCAAACGGTTTTTATTGTTCATCATTCAGATCAGAGGTTTAGATAATTTCATAATGTGTTGAGTAGTTGAAATTTAATGATAGAGAATTGATCTCGAAATTTGAATCAAGTTGATCATGAATATAAATATCAAAACGTTGCATCCTTTTGATCCATTCGCCGTATCAACTTGATACCTGGTAGTTTTGTGTAAAGTTATAGAAATTTGTGAAAATCTATGGTAATATATGGGCATTTACGGAAATTTCTAAAAATGTGTAATAATTCACCAAAAACTTTTAATAACAGTTCTGCTGGACGCACACGCAGTAGCTCAGACTATAGTTTTTAAAATGTATGGAAATTTATATATAAAATTTGTGGAAACTTGTTAAATTTGAGATTTTTATGGCGATTCACCGACAACTTTTGATAACTTCAATGATGTTCTGCTGGACGTATGAACTTTGCTCGAAATTTTGATGTTTCTATGGCTTCTCGAAGTTTGTTTACCCTCCAGCGATACAACTTTCTGCATTTTTTTTTATAAGTACAGTGCATTTCAGAAATTTTTTATAGGCGCTTATTGTGCGTCGATTTAAAAGTCACTCGAAAACAATCTTTAAGCCAATACTTAAAATTCTTGAATTTGCATGTATTTGTCTGAAACTTGGAATGAGGGAAGTTTTGGTGTCGCCGACTTCGAACTCAACATGAAATGTTAAAAATTTAAAATTTCGGATTCAATATGGCGGTCAAAGTTATTACATTTTTACATATTTTCCTGAAACTAAGTGTAAAGGGGGTTTTAATGTCTCTGATTTCGATTTTGACGTCGAAAGTTACAAATTCAAAATGATTGATCCAATATAGTGGATACAAAATTTCGGGAAACCAAATTTGTTTTTAATGATTTTTTTTTGATTTAGAAATTAATTTATTGTCTGTTTCACGTTATTGTTTTTTATGCATGAGCAAAAATCGTATATTTTCAACCATGTCAATGGACAATACGATGTCAAGATGAGATAATAATCTAAAAATACATAATGAAGGGTATCTAAATTCTCAGAATATATTTACTTCATCGAAATTTGGTACCTTGGTTAATATTAACTGACTTTGGGATTAGATTTGAGCTATCTGTAGTTTGGACCAACAGCAAAATTTTGAGATTCTTTAAAAAATTCTCGAATGAAAATCTGTATATTAAATTTTACAGATTCACGTACACCACGACCAGGCTCTTTAGCAGCCATACAGATTGGGATGCAGACGCCAGTAGTACGCCCTCATGATCAAAATGATAATCATGAACGTAAGTATATAATAATTTTTTGAACTGAGAACAAATTGCCGTGACTTAGAAACAAAATCCAAATCGTTGTCCCTTGGAGAACTTTGAAACAAGTTTCGAATTCCAACTAAAAAAATACATATTCTTATAGGAAATTAATTTCGCATTTTTTCCCTGGATAAAATGCTGTAGCTTTTTCAGTTTTTAAAGTAAACCCGAATTTGTGAAAGTCTATGATAATCTATGGAAAAACCGGCGATCGTCAGCTCCCCAGGATTTTCTGTCTTACCTTCGCTTTTTCTAATATTTCATTGGGAAATGAAGAAAAATTATAAAAATTTGCAATTTCATGGTGACATGTAATTTGTAACAAATCCAGTTAATCTGGCTCATACTATTGGTCAATTTAATTAGTCATAGCTCTCTATGTGTATATGTTATAGGAAAAATATATAATCCAGGCATTATATGTAATCCCTAGGAATTATATACAATGCCCGGCACAAGGTAGCTAAAGTATATAATCTTGATTTTAAATGTAATCAAGTGATATTAATTGATTAAATAGTTGCTGTCTTTCACACACAGTATCATTATGAAAACTCATTATCTGTTACATGAATTAAAAAAAAAATGACTTTCCACGATTAACATGATAAAAAAATTGTTCAAATAAATGAAAATTGTTCCAACTATCGCCAAATGTGTTGAGTTAAAAATATTACTCTTGAAATTCATCAACTGCATCATTTATCCCGAAGAGCCTCGGTGGCTCAGACGAGAGCGCGTCAGGCTTCCGTGCAGCAGGACTGGGGTTCGATCCCTGAGCCGCTACCAATGCAAATTTTTCTATGTACTTCTTCCGGGGCTTCGGTGGTTTTGAACCCATATGAAACTGTAGGTCTCCTCAGAAGAGGCTGTTTACGTACCAAGCTAGAGGCCCCATGTCGAGAGGACTAGCCTTGGGAGACGAAGTCCCCTCTACGGGGGATTCACGCTCGGTAGTCACTGGTCGATTTCGAGTAATTAATACACACGCACTTGCATAACACGCCAGGACACTGCTTCGAATCTGTGCATCTAGCTGATGACCTCAGAGGTATCCCTCCTTCCACCATAGCCTGGCCTTATTCTCTCTAGGTGGCCTGCTAGGGAGGCTGCCGAATGGCAGATTGGGTGAGGATCAGTTTGCCTTTACAGAACATTCTAAAAAATATCATCTTTAGCATGATTTTTGCATAAAACTTATATTTTGCATTTTTTGGGGCATTTACGATCACAATACAAGGAGGTTGGGGGAATCAAAATCAAAAGTTATTAGGTGAAAATTATTCCTTGAACATTCCTTAAGAGGTGACTACACTTTCATTTACAAAAAGTTAATAAGAAGTACTTCTCTTTTTCATTTTGTCGAAAACCGTGCTTTTTCCATTTAAAATCCCATGTTGATTTAAAAAGCCTAGGGGTATGGATTAACGGTGACCAATGTGAGTACGGTAGGACCCCCTTATAACGAGAAAATCGGGACTGGCCGTGCCTAATCGAAAATTCTGACCGTAATTTATGACGGAAAAACATTAGAACCTTGATCAGTAGAATTTTATTGAGCAAAAATGTCTATCGACAATTTCTCTCAATCGAGTTCCAGTGTGAACAAAATATAAATAATAAAAACAAAATTGTAATCTTTGAATCATGAAAACAATGTCAAGTGGCTGCAATGACGAACTAACTTACTTGCGCTATGACTTATGTCTAACAAAGTCTATTTTTGTAAACGAAGAAAAATATTTTTTGTTTAAAATGTTGTATTTCAAATGTGAGTCACTTATAATAAAAAGGAAAATACAAAGTGTATGTCAAGAAAAAATATATCATCTTTACTATACCCTGGAATTGGTGAAATTTGCTATTTTGCTCAAAAATTAAGTTATCTTCATAATTGTTATACACTTTTCATTTTTCTTTTCATGTTATTCTTTGATTCTAAAAATTATTATTAAAAATAAAAATAATTTTCATGATCATATACTCGTACTTAATATCAATACAATTTATAATAAATTAATTTTTTTGTTTTTTTTACAAATTTCGAATAAAATATAGTGCAATGAATTTAAGATGAAATTTATCATAAATTTTCAATAACGATAATAATTAATGTTGAATGATAATAATGAAATTTAATTTTCGATAGATTTTTTTAGGTAAACTTTTGATAAAATTTTATTTAGAATGAAAGTAATTGTAAATTTGGTATAAAATTCAATTTTAAATAAAACTTATCAGGTATTAATTTAGAATGAAATTTAATTTTGAATAAGATGTTATGTAAATTTTGAAAAGCATTTATTGTTCTTTAAAATTTATTATAAATATTAATTATTATTCATTATAAATTTAGAATGAAATTTTTTATATCTGAACTGTTTTTATTTTAACAATATATGTATCACAAAACTATATCTATGACCTGTATATGTCATAAAATTAGTAATTTTTTACTAATAACAATTAGCTACTTCTCTCTCTAGATATTTAATTTGACGTAACTGTGTAGGACTAAATTTATATTTTACGTTTTATGTCTAAGAGCTGCAGAGTGTGGGGTACGTAGGGGTCTTCATTTCTCAATAAATATACTGCAGCACTCCCAAGTAGACTCTGAATACTTTATTCACTGCAAACAGCAGGTAAAACTCTCTAAATACAAAACACTTAATATACATTCGCTGCTACAGTTGAACACCAACTGAACTGACGCTCGCTTTCGCTCGCGTGGGCCTTATCAACCGTAATTGGAAGGGGAAGATTCTAGGTTGCGCTATACTCATTCTTTGTGCAACTGTGTCCGTGATTGTCGTCACATCATGCACTTACTGGAATGCTATATTAACTGTAATTGAACATTGCTATTGAGTTCTAATTGTTACATTTAGCGATATTACGGCAGAGTTTAATTATCTCCGTGTTCTCAAGGAGCAAGATACGCTTTTTGCGTCAATAAACTGCATTTTTGTCCGTCTTATGGCAAATGAAAATCCGCCTTCACAGTTGCTGCTTGGACGCCTATCAAATCTTCAAGAATTTTGGTAGAGATTCCGAAGCAATCATACGCTTCTAATGTCAAACCTGCCCCCTTCTTCTGATCAGCACGATGATCAAGGGGAAGGTCAATCTGATGCCTACGATTCTAACTATTTGATAAGATGGAAGAGATCTACACAGAGATCATCGATCACATTTCATCGCAGCTTCGTGTTGCACCAGCCAATGAAAAGCTTCAAGATAACGAGGAAAAGCAAGATGTCAACCGACGCCCGCGTCTTCCAACTATTTCTATTCCAGTTTTTTCTAGTACGTATTGTGAGTGGCTTGCTTTTCGCAACTTGTTTTCTTTCCTTGTAATAGATAATGATTCTCTTTCGGATGCAGAACGTTTGCATTACCTTAAGGCAAGTCTCAAACAAGAAGCGTTACTTGTCGCTGAGAATCAACCAGGTAGATCCGACAACTTTCAATCAATTTGGCAAAGTTTAGAAACGCGTTACAATAATTGTAAAGCTTCAATCAATGAATATCTAAGAAGATTGCCGAATTACCTGACATTACGTCGGATTGATTGAATAATTTAAAAAATATGCGTCATGTGATAGTCATAGTAACGACTGCATTAAGAAATCTAGAACGTCCAATTGATGAGAGGAACGATTTGTTTGTTTTCCTATTGATCAACAAATTATATGAAACGTCACGTGATCAGTGAGAGTTGAAAATGAATGGTATAACAGATTCGCTCTCCTTCGATCAATTTAACCAATTTCTTGATTCGAGTATTTGTACCTTTGAAGCTACAGTAAATATTAAAAAACGGGCTGACGGTGAAAGGGCTGGTTCCTCTGCGTCGATGTCACAAGAAAAAGTTAACGCGCATCAAAATTCGTCGAAATTGAATTGACCACTATGAAAACAGGAACACAATCTTTTTTCGTTCAAATTCTCGCTGTGTTCATTGTTCGGGAAAACACCTTCGCCGTGTGTTTCAAAGTAAAAATTGATGTATCAATTGTAAACAATCCCACAACTCCCTTTTGAATCGGGTCCAAGACACTTTTGCTTCTAGCTCGAATGAGTTGAAGTTTTTAGACAGAATAGACAGTCAGTATGCGCAAAATGTATCAGAATTTAAAAATAAATTGAAAAATGGGAATGTGATTTCGTCTCATGCAACAACGCTTAGAAAGCAAGCTTAGGCGCTTTCGAAACTTACGGCTTCTGTTCCTAAACAGTTTACGCTTATAGATATTCCTAGTAACTTACGTGAGCTGGATCTTGCAAATCCAAGAATGGATTCGAATGACCATATTGATTTAATTATCGGTGTTGTACCTATAGATTGGCTGGCTCCATTTATAATCATCGCAAAAATTCTGCAAAAGGAAATTCTGGTTTCATTTGTTATCAGTTCTTTGCAATTAATTGATGTTCCTATTTTCTGTTGAGCAGATTCATCGATTATTCCTGAATGGCTGCAGAAACAACCAGTTACGTTACCCGTTTTTGTTGCTAATAGAGTCTCTATAATCCAAACTAAATGCCCCTGTGCCTTTTGAAATCATGATTCATTTAAACAAAACCCGGCTGATTGCGCCTCACACGGCCTTTTAGCGGTTGATTTACTAACCTTCCTTCTTTAGTGGGGAGGTCCAGCGTGGCTTTCCAGACCTTCAAAATCTTGGACGAAATGCAGGGCAAAAAGCTTTGAACCAGTGCAGGGAATTTAAGCTCTGTTCATTCAACTACAATTGAGAAAGAAAGCGATTGGCAATCTAGGTTACTTTCCCGAGAATCATCTTGGGCTTTTTTACTTCGCATCACCGCTTACGTTTTGCATGCAGTCAAGATTTTTAAGGAAAGAATTGTCTCTCCTAGAGTTTTATCCCCTGATGAAATACGTGAATCCTCTTCGTTCTGGGTCCGCTATGTTCAAGCGCAGATTCTCGATCGCGATAGTAATTCATTAAGGACAGGTAAAAAACAAACGACTAAGTCTCCACTGACAAGACTAAATGCGTTCATTGATCGTGATGGCATTGTTGGTCTTGGTGGCCGGTTGCGTCAATCAAAATTGTTAGCCTATCAAAACTCCCCGCTATTCTGCCCAAACATAGCATATCTAGTCTTATACTTACGCTCGAAGTGAGATTAGGACAATTGTGCATCGTTGTATTGTATGCATGCGCGATAAGGTTGGAACGGAAACTCAACTTATGGGTGATCTTCCAAATCCGAGAGTCACGCCTTCACGTCCTCTTTCTCACACCGGAATTGATTATGCGGGTCCATATCTTGTTTGTTCTAGCTCAGGACGTAGAATAAAGTCAAACAAGGCTTTTTGACGTTTTGCTTCGCATCGCGGAATTCCCACGGATGTGTACAGCGACATTAGCCCAAATTTTCGCTACAAAATGATGATAATTTAGGTTCAAATTTGGCCCCAGATGACACGACTTGGCATTTTATACCTTCCATCGCTCCACATTTTGGTGAGTTGTGGGAGGCGAGAGTTAAGAGTGTGAAACTTCACCTACATGAACTGTTGTCAAATTCTATACCTACTGTTGAAGAGTTTGAGACGCTGTTGTGTGAAATTAAAAGTTTTTTAAACTCCCGCCCCTCGTGCCCGCCAATGGTAATCCGGAAATCTGCGAGGCGCTTACTCCTGGACATTTTTTAAGTGGAATAGCTTTAAAAATTGTACTGACCGTTTCTTTTCTGGATGTCCGCGCAAACCTTTTGTCTCTCTGGCAATGCTTTAATCGAATTTTGGAACATTTTTGGCTTTTGTTAAAGTTGGGGATCTTATACTGTAAGGGATGCCATTTTTCCCCCTCTAAGTGGGAGTTAGCTCGAGTTACTAAGTCTCTCTTAGCATAAAAAAATACATAAAATGTGTGAGATTAAACCAAATCAAAGGGATTACGTTTGTGCTATGTTTCTTTCGGACGAATAGCAAGCGTTTGGCGCTTCTTGAAGAAATTGTTTAATACAAATTTCTATATTATATTTTACAGATGGAGGTCATGCACACGTCGGCCAAAGTTTGTCAACAATCCAAGGTAGTAGTAGTATATATTGTATAGTATAGTTGTATGCATTAGCAGCAGTAATCCAATAAAGACGAATGTACAACAAGATATATAAATTTCCAAGCAAATTGTTGAATTTTCAACCAAAAATTATTAATTTTCAACCAATAATGGAGTTGTTGAATTTTCAGTTAAAAAATTTAATTCTCAATGAAAATGAAATCACTAATTTTCATTTTTTCAAGCATTTCAACCAATTTTGTTCACGTGTTTATCATTTCTATGTTTGATGTCACCTTTTGCGTTAAACCCCTACCATCTCATCACATATATAGTTATAGAACCTTTTGACCGCCCCCCCCTCGGCAGATTGTCATATTTTTTAAACGGCCCCTCAAATATTATTATTTTTATTATAACATTAGGCCAAATCCCTTTCGGGGCGACTCGCCCAGTTCTATCCTCGTTATATTACCGGGATCATGGAATAAATTTTAGATCAATCTGAAGTTCTCGTGTTGCTTATTCAAACAGCACGTTAGATACGTAAAATCGCGCTGACATGTTTTGCTGATCAATCTCTAGCAGTCACCCCAGGCAGAGAGTTTCAAAAAGTCATCATGCGTCACATCTCACACAATAATACACGAACTGACTGATAATGTTATAGTAAGATCAATACTCTTTACTCAAAACACAACCACTCAGCAAAACTCTCCACGTGGGCTAATGAGTATCCAAGACCCTTTGTTTCAGGCGTCTATCACTCCGCTGATAATTTGCGTCACACATTTCATAACAATTTCTTACCACACAGGCCTAATCGGGTATCCAAAATTTGCTTACTCTACATCCATACACATTTTCTTGCAAGCTCTAGTGTTTCTCCCCGAAAAAAAATAGTAGCTTAAATTTTAAGCGACCATTCTATGACTCTTGGATAGAGAGAAAAGTATGATGAGATTTCAGGGAATTTAATTAGATAGCAGAAGAGTCCATTAATTTTTTTAAACAGAGGCAATGGAAAAAGTCTACTAATTCTCACGAAAAAGTATTTCAAAAATCAAGCGATCCTTTCTGATAAATAATTAACATTTCTGTAGAGTTTGAGAGACCTTCAAATGAACTTTGAATAAAGAAATTTAAGCAAACGTTTGGTAAATTATATTGAAAAGTCTGTCAAATTGAATTTGGTGGTGAACGACTTTTTATATGACTTGTGAAAAAGAATTTAGAAAATGAGTGATCAAAGAATAGAGAATACGGGCTTATAGAATTCCGTTGACAGTTTCTCGAGCAGTTGATTACCTGCTGCTATTGCTTGTGATTTTATTTTCTGGAAGGATATTTGATCGTTCCAGAATTTTCTTTCATCGGGAAAAGACAGGGGATTTATTTTCTAATCCAGATTATTCTTGACTTCTTAGTTTTGATGGAAAAATGTGTTCAATCACATTAAATCAAACTTCATGTCATATTGCATAATACGAGATTCAACGAGATCATTTTAAAAGTCTTTATTGTGGCTTTCATTCCAATAAAAATTGCAATGCTCCAGCGTTTCTAATTTTGAATATTGATCAATTCCAAAGACTAATTTTTGAATCGGGACAGAATTTGTAGTGCATTTAGACACCTTCTACTCTAAAATGAGAAAATTTAAGAAATTAAATTCAAAATAAGTCAAAATTTAAATTCCATTTCGACTTCCAAGATTCAAATTTGATCGCTCGATTCTTGGTGTTTTTAACTTCCAAGAATTTCGTAGCTAAAATATTGAACCCTCTTCTTGAATAATATCCTTTTTAGTTCAATATAAGTGATATCTGTAAATCTTAAATAATAACCAAAATTTCGTTTATTTTACTTAACAGTTTCTCAATTTAAAATTTGTGGTTTCTTATTTGTAATTTCCGAGCAAAGTTGAGATATTTCTAGGAAAAATTAATTGATCATAGAAAATGTATGGGACTAAAAATGGTTAACATTTTGGCAATCCCCCATATACTTACATAATTCTTTGTTATCATGTAAATGATACAACATGAGTATAAAAAAGCATGAAGCAAGATCACAAGGTTTAAAAATTTAAAAAAAATACTATTATTACATTTTTTAATCATTTAAAAAAATGGCATGCCTTTTTGAAGCACAATATTTGAGAAAAGGAATTTAAAATAACAGACAAAACTACCAGGTATCAAGTTGATGCGGCAAATGGATCAAAAGGGTGCAACGGTTTGATACCTATATTCATGATCAACTTGATTCAAATTTCGAGATCAATTATCTGTCATAAAACATGAAATACTCAACAAGTATGAAATTATTTAAACCCCTTACGTGAATGATGATCAATTGTTGATGATCGCTTAAAATTAAATTGTTAATCAAATTTTGAAAAAAGAAATTTACTTAGCTCCGTTTAGTTAAATTTATGATTGCTGAGGTTGTGGATGTTTGTTTACAAATGTCAGCAAATCTCAATCAAGGATCGATTATCGATTTGCAGAACTTGAATTTGGCAGAAAGGAATGTTTTTCGAAAATCGTCAACTGTCATTCTGTTTTGTATACGGATGCTAATACGCCTTGAAGTTGTTCTCCTTAATTTTCATTGATCCTCTAAAGCGAATCATATTGAGTTGAAATTTTAGATCAAAATAGCTGCAACAATTTGATACCCCAAGTTTTAGTGTTAAATCATTTTTAAAAAGTTCATTAAGAATGCCAGGAATGCAAGGAGGAAGCAAAGAAATATTTTTCATGCGACCACCGCACCGTGAGAGTCAATCACTTTCAACCTGAAAGTTCTTAGACTCGACTTTTCTGTAGTGTGGATGTGTGGATGTCACACTTTTTTGTGAACACGATTACTTAATAATATCTTAAAAATCGGTTTTTTATAGTAAAACTTTTTTCATTTACATAATTCAAAGTTGATGCAAGTATCTGTGTATAAAAGATTCCTTGGTTCGAGACGAATCGATTGACCTATAATATTCATATATTTTATTAAAGCTTAGGGAAGTTATGGTAATTTATATATTTTGAAAATCGGTTTTTCATAGTAAAACTTCTTTCATTAACATAATTCAAAGTTGATGCAAGAACAGAAAAGATGTGTTGATTCGAGACGAATCGATTGACCTATAATATTAATACATTTCATTGAAGGTTAAGGAAGCTATGGTCATGCATAATATTTGAAAATGCGGTTTTTTATAGTAAAACTTTTTTCTTCAATATAATTCAAAGTTGATGCAAGAACATGAAAGATTCTTTGGTTCGAGACGAATCGATTGACCTACAATATTAATACATTTTATTGAAGAGAAGGGAAGTTATAGTAATTTATATATTTTTAAAATCGATTTTTAAACTAAAAATGTTCTCATTCTCATCATTTAAAGTTGATGCATGAATAGAAACGTTGTGTTGATTCAAGACGAATCGATTGACCTATAACACTGATACATTTTATTGAAGAGTAAGGAAGCTATGGTAATGCATAATATTTGAAAACACGGTTTTTTATAGTAAAACTTTTTTCACTAACATAATTTACAATTGATGCAAGAACGGAGAAGATTCCTTGATTCGAGGAAAATCGATTGGTCTATAATATTAATACACTTAATTGGATATTAGGGAAGTTATGCTCATTTATAATATTTGAATCATCTGCTTCTAACAGAGAAACTTTTTTCATCGACATAATTCAAAGTTGACGCATGAATAGAAAAGATCTTTTGATCATAAATTTTCAAGTAGAATAATTCTGACAATTTTTTTTCAAAAATTATAAAGCCGGCAAAGGGATAGGGTGCGACAGAACTTTTCCCTTCCCTTCTCCAGCTTGAAAAATTATCATTTCGAATACAAAATTTGATGTGTCTGATTTGTCTTTGTATTTAAAAAATTGTTTGTATCATTCACACATACTGCAAAAAGCTTACTCTTTTTTATTGTTGATCTTTTGTATTTTTTGAATCACAAATTTTCATTTCCTTTTTGCAGATTCAAATGCTGTGATGCGCGGTGCTCCACAATCTTTTACTTTCAGATATCGTAGAAACACGGTTCGTGCTTGGAAATATGAGAATGGACTACTGGCCAATATTCAGTTGGCAAGAGGAAATTCAGACACATCTACAACAGTTCTCAACAACATTAAAGAATATTTGGAATATAAAGCAGGCGTAGGATATTTTGTTGTGACCGATATACATCGTGGAATCAGAGAGTCACTTGCACGAATTGACAATGCACCAGACCTTAATATTTTAAGAGGTAGGAATTTATGAAGCTGAAAAGAAGGCCAAATTTTGGCTGAATCTGGGTAGGGCCATAGTAAGCTTTTTTTCGCCGGTGCGAATTGATCATTTTGCGCACTACCCTTTTCCTAAGAAAAAATATTTGAACACTTTCAAGTTTGACATGAAGGGCCTCGAACTCGTTTAATAAATTCAAAATTGTCCCAATAGTAGCATATATTAAGAAAAATGGTAGATAAATAGTGTCATGTTATTTTTTGAATAATAAATCGAGGGATTAACTATTTTTCTTATGGGATATACAACTAGCATCTCCCATAAATCCTCGTGAAATGTTTTCGAGTCTTTTACGATAGATCCAAAAAACTTTCAAATTCGTTTAAATCCTTTCATAAAACCCCGCAATCTGTTTTCGAGAGTCTCTAGTGAATGCAACTTAAGGAAATGATTTCTTGCCCACAAATTTTGGTTCGAAAAAATGCCCTTTGTATTGAGGGCAGCATCGATATTAAGGACAAAGAAATATTAGCGCCATATTCAAGAAAAAATCAGAATGCAGAGATACTGCACAAATTATTATCATATTAATAATGAAAACTAAATAATGGATATTTGTGCAACTCCTTAAAGCAATCCCTCATTGAAATAAATAAGGCTATCTGCTATGACTTCAGTTGAAACTTTAAATGAAATTAAAAAGTAAAAAAATCTTATTAAAAAGCCTTTAGAAGGCATAATAACATTAGTGAAAACACAAAATAAAATTAAAAATTAAAAACAATTCATAGAAGCCCACTTAACATTTACAAGTCTACTGTGCATCCATAACTATTGTTGAAGTGCACTGCGCATTTATAAGAATCGTAGAAGTGCACTGCGCAGCTGCATGTACTGCAGAACTTTACTGCGCAGCTTTGTGTACCAGCAAACAGTAGTGCGCAATAATATGTGCCTTATACGTCTACTGCACATCCGTAAGTGTCGTAAAAGTGTACTGCGCAGCTATATGTACCATATAATTCAACTGCGTATCCCTATTTACAACCGAACGGTAGTATGCATCCGATATCGGTTGTTCTAATATCTTGATGCAGGTAGAGCCCCACGTGCAACGAACCTTGTGGAAACTTCGATCGATCTTTCCAGAATGTAAGCATGTGTTTTCCAGCTCCGTTGCCAGCTAGTGTGTCGAACCGTCTGGAAGGAACCAATGGATCTTTCCTAGCATAATCACTAGAAATCATATCACCACGTCTACAAAGAAATTTGTGAAAGGCTCGGGACATTGCATTTTAAATATGTGCCACTCTAGGTGGAAGTTGAGAATATATCGATTCATCTTTTCTGCAAAGCAGTTAGAGGACCTGGTTACACCGGCGATCCTACAGTAGACCGGCTTGCAATAAGCTAGTTTAAATGAGTGACATGATTCGCGTTGGCGCAGAAGCCGCAGGGACGCCACGTGTGCGACAGAGAGCCCCTGCCGAAAACGCTTTTGCGCTGACGCGAAACTGAGCCACTCTCGTATTTAAGCTAGCTTAAAGAAGCCGGCCTACTGTAGGCTCGCCATTGTAACCAGGCCCAGACACTATGTCCAATATCGATGCTTCTGGAAAGTTTACGGATATTGAAAACCTCGAAAGCAAGAGCTTACATTCAAGCCTTCCAGAAACTTCGATGTATAGAAAATCGTCAGAGTTCAAGTCAAAAATTCCAGAAGTTTCGATTATTTTCCAGGAATCTCCTGAATTTTGTTCTTGGTTGGTATTGCAGGGACTCGCCTCGTTAAGGGAACCAGGAATTCGTTCCAGCTTTCTGGAAATTTCAATCTCTGTTTAATGACTGAGGTGATACAGAAAGTTTAACGAGTATAAATCTAAGAGGCAATATATCCAATTTGATCGAAACTCCTAGAAAAGCAAATTTCTAGAAAGTTCTAGGACTTGGGGAATCTCTGATCCCACGTGCACCAACTTTATAAAGGTTGCTTGTGGGTGCGGTCGGTAAAACAGGGACCATCTTTATTGGCCCAAACAAGAGTCTGTGCCAGGGATCTACCTCACCTACAGTTCAATTACCGATTTTGGGAACTTTGGGAACTGACTAGTGGCGCCATCTGTTGGTGACAGCTGGAACTACGCATTGGTCCCAGAACTCTCAAAGCTATACTACTTAACTTGCTTGTGTATTAGCGTCCCCGTGCGGCACACAACTCTGAATCTGGGCATCGATTAACCGAAAAAGGCACAGTTTGGCCCAGTATTATTAACCAGCTATTGGCTGCCCGGATATTGCCAAAATTGAGCCATATTTTCAACTTCAAAACTCAAACAAATAAATAAATGAAAATAAATAAAACCTAATTAAAAATCAGTGATATTTATGAAGCCATCTTAAACTGAGACTAAGCCGCGCATGTGGGGGAAAACGGCGCATCCTTGATTCTGCATTTCTGAATGCAATATTTGCTTCTCTTAGGTAAACAATATAGAGGCTTGCTACCAAACTATGTAAAACTCTAATTGCAAAACCTGGAAAAAGTAATTTTGCGTATTTTTAGTACTCTAAAATCTTTTAAATACTATAAAATAACTAAAATCTTTCGAAAATTAAGGAAATTCTTTAAAACCGCATATTACTCAAAATATTTTTAATTACCTTCGAATCTCTTAAGGTCCTACAAAATCCCTTGGATTTACAGAAAATCTTTGCAATTTAAAGAAATATTGTAAAATTCTGAGAATTTTTCTATGCTGATTATAATCCGTTAGAATTCACTTAAAATCACGGCACAAAAATTCTTTACAATTTTCTACAATCTTTGAAGTTTTTTGTTATCATTTACGAAAGTCCTAAAACCTTTAAAATCCAATAATATCTTTCAAAATCCTTATGCAGGGTAGGAAATTTTTTGCAATACCATGATTTTGGTTTTAATTCCTGAAAAGCCCTTGAAATCTTCGAAATATTATTATATCCCTTAATTATTTATTGTCCAATCGTTAGATTGACGGTTGCTAGTATAAAATAATATAAAATTTGTGATATTGTGTAATACAGCAGCTGGTTAATTCATTTATTCATACCTCTCTGTGTGTATACAATTTTACGAAGTCCCCCTCTCCCTCAGTGGGTAACTTCCTTGGATCAAAGAGCGTGAAATGCAAACTTAAGGGTGCGCCGCTTCCCCCCACATATCAACATTGATTTGTTTAGTGTTAAATTTGGAGATTTATTTTGAACCTTGAGACGGTTCAACTCGTCACCGCACCAGCTGATAAAAGGAAACAAACATATGTCAGCTGACTAGCGGGAAAACCGACAAAGTCTCGCCATCAGCTGTGTTGCGATAAGAAGAAAAGGGACAGAGATAAGAAATTGCGAGACAGGAACACGAAATTCTTATGAAGAGATATAGGTCAGTAAGGCAAGCGGGCAATCGATAAACGCGCGCGCAACCAGACCCCGAAGAGTAGGGAGACAAGCGGGACCGAGCATACAGGGGATCGCTCGATCGATGAGACGCGAATGAAAGGACACTTGCGATCCAACCCAGCAGGAGAACGGAGTTCTTAGAACCGTAGCCAGAATAGCTGGAATCGAAGCAACCGAGACGCTTACGAGGTCTCACCGCCTTGCATACCACTTTGAACTACAATATCCAGGAGATCAAACTCAGGTTTTTAATTTTACAAATTTTATTGCTCGCTCGAAAAATGGTTCATTTCACCGAAACTGAATTCTGATTTACCCAAACTCAGGATGGGGACGGTTGGCGTATCACTTGCCGGAGCAAAGATTTTCTCTCAACCGGGGTTAGACCCGGAAACTGAAAACCGATGCTCCCAAGGGCAGGAAATATGTGAATTGACTTCCCGTACTGGAATTGGGTACCATCGAAACTTTCCATTTTAATTAATGAAATTTGCCGCTTGATAATCAAAGCGGACT
>CAKNYM010049287.1:54496-91324 GCA_932195095.1 Andricus curvator | reverse complement strand
ATGAAATAAACTTTATTCAACTCAAATTATTAATAGAAAACTGTCAAGGATCCCAAGATATCTCCTCCATAGTTAAGGACTACACCGATAACACCGAAAGATTGATTACCACACTTGAAAACCTCTATCCTCTTTTGAATGAGCGAATAATTAAAATTAGGTTCACAAAAATAATTAAAAAACTCAAAAAAATTCATCATCTATCTCCCAATCCAAATGCATCTCAAACGAATACCCAAGAAGAAGACCTTGAGTATATCGATTCGGACGAAAACCTAGATGAAAACTAGTCTATGAATATCTTACAATGGAATTTGAATGGGTATCGCACCCACTACAAAGAGCTGCAAATAATCATCAAAGAACACATTCCCACAATTATCGCTCTGCAAGAAACTAACTTCAAAGGTAACAACTGTGGGAATATTAAAGGCTATACAAAACAAATTAAAAACAGAATCGGCGCCGGACTCGCAAGTGGAGGTGTAGCCACGTATATCCGAAATGATATAAAAGCAACGGAAGTTCAGATACAAACTAACATAGAAGCGATAGCCGTTCAAATTACCATCCCGATGTCACTCTGCATTTGTAACATTTACTTACCCAATAGCTATGATTTCGAACAAAACGAAATCGATAACTTAATTCAACAGTTACCCACTCCCTGTTTACTTCTAGGGGATTTTAATGCACGTAATACTATTTGGGGAAATCAATCAACCTGTTCCAGAGGAAGGAAGATCAGCAAAATTCTTGACAACTCTGATCTATACCTATTGAATAATGGATCCCCTACTCATTACAGCATTGCCCACGGTTCCTTCAGTGCAATCGATCTCACTGCATGTAGCCTTCAAGTTGCTCATAAACTCGAATGGGAAATACTGGCCGAATTACATGACAGTGACCACTATCCTATCAAAATCTCAATTCCAGACATAGTTCCAGAACCAATACACCTCTCTAAATGGAATTTTAAGAAATCTGATTGGGAACTCTTTCAAGAAATAATTGACCAAGAAATAAATCAGCTCATGAACAACCGCGAATCTCGTGAACTTCCGATAGACGAGTTAATTTTCGAGTTTATCTCCTTACTCAATAAAGCAGCAGAAATCGCAATCGGAAAAACAACCAATAAATCTAGAAAATCTCACCCGCCATGGTGGAATGAATCCTGCGAAAAAGCAAGAGAAGAGAAAAACCATGCATTCAACAGACTCCAAAAACAAAAAACCCTGGAAAACAAAATCCAAATTAAAAAAATGAGAGCAATCGCTCGTCGTACTTATTTAGAAAACAGTCGAGACTCATGGATAGAGTATTTATCATCCCTAAATAACCAAGCCTCAACAACTACCATCTGGAACAAAGTTAAAAAAAATTTTGTGTTCAAAAACAACTTCAAGATTGACTGGCCTAAAAAAACCTGACGGAGAAATTGCAACAGACTCTATAGAGATGGCAAACCTCATAGGAAAATGTTTTGCAAAAAACTCAAGCAATGAAAATTTTAACCCAAATTTCAAGAGATTCAAGGATGCTGAAGAATCAAAAGCTACTCAAAGAAAATCAGTTAAAAATGAAAACAATAATAATCCAGACATCAACAAAGATCTTACTATTGAAGAATTAAAATCCGCAATAAAAGAATCTAAAGGTAGAAGCCCCGGGCCAGATGGAATTCCTTACGCCTTTTTTCAAAACCTACCTCCAGCAGGCGTAGAGTACCTTCTATCGATATTCAATACCATGTGGAAGAAACAAACTTTTCCAGCTCTGTGGAAGGAAGCCATAGTCGTCCCGATTCCAAAAGCTGGAAAAGATCCATCTCATCCAGCCCACTACCGTCCAATTTCTCTAACTTGCACAATGTGTAAACTTTTTGAAAAAATAGCTAACAACCGTCTACGATGGACTCTTGAAGATAAAAAGTTTTTTGCTCTCCAACAAAGCGGATTCAGGCAAAAAAGATCTACTTTAGATCCACTTATTCACCTCCAAACGAATATAAGTGAAGCTTTCAAAAACAAACAACACCTCATAGCCGTATGCCTGGACATTGAAAAAGCTTACGAAATGACATGGCGCCATCGAATTCTGAAAATCCTAGAAAATCAAGGTATCAATGGAAATTTATTAGCCTTCATTAAAAATTATATTAGTCAAAGATATATCCAAGTTAGAGTCAATGGAGAATTATCCGAAAAATTTATTCTCGAAAACGGAGTCCCTCAAGGCTCAGTAATGAGTACTACCCTCTTTCTTGTCTCAATCAACGACGTCATACAAGAAATCGAAAAACCAGTACATTCATCAATCTTCGCCGACGACTTAACCATCTATTGCAAAGGGAAGAACTTAGAATCAACAATATCAACTCTTCAGAAGACCCTGAATACATTATGGAAATGGTCCCTCAAAAATGGATATAAATTTTCGCAATCTAAAACGGAATATATAATATTTACACGGAATAAAATACCCGAAACAATACCAAGATTACAACTCGATCATCAAGTCATAAAAAAAGTGAACCAAGTGAAATTACTAGGTTTAATATTTGATCAAAAACTAACTTGGAGACCACACATTCTCAAGCTGAAAGAAGAATGTAAAAAACGAATCTCTATCCTGAAAGTCCTTTCTCACAGAAATTGGGGCGCAGACCAAAATGTACTACTTCTCACCTACAAAGCCATCATCAGAGCAAAACTCGATTACGGATCAATCATCTACAACTCAGCTAAACCAGGAACCCTAGCCCTACTGGACCCTATTCACAACCTGAGTATGAAAATCTGCTGTGGAGCCTTCCATACCAGCCCTACGAAGAGTATACGAAACGAAATTGATGAACCGACCTTAAGCCATAGGAGAATGGAACTCTCACTAAAATACGCTGTTACATTGTCTGCATACCCAGATAACCCATCTCATGATCTTCTTTTCTCCAAACAAATAAATTTCAACCCTGATCAACAAAACAGATCCCCAAAATCAGTAAGAAAATTGATAGAAGAATACCAGTCAGAAACTACAATCCATTTACCACCCACCCAGATCAACAAACTAAATCCAGATCCACCATGGACTCTAGAAATTCCAAAGGTTGACCTCAACCTATCTAATATAAAGAAAAATGAAATCCCAGAAAATCGATGGCATGAACTCTACAAGGAAATAGAAGAAAAATACAGCGATTCTACACATATCTTCACCGACGGATCAAAAACGGAATCAGGAGCAGGTTGTTCTATTTATTCAGCCTCTCAAGAACTCTACTTCGGCCTTCCCAAACAATACAGCGTCTTTTCAACTGAAATATTTGCACTAATGAAAGCATACGAACTATGCAAAAAGTCAACTAACAATAATTACGTAATCTTTAGTGACTCCCTAAGCAGCCTTCAAGCTATTCAAACACGTAATTCATACGATAGCAGAATCCAAGTTATCCAAAAAACTTACAATGATTGCCTACAATCTGACAAAAAAATTACAGCAATCTGGATCCCTTCTCACAAAAACATCAAAGGAAATGAACAAGCAGACTTACTAGCTAAATTCGCTACATCGCTACCAATTGAAGAAGAAAATTCCAAACTACCGTCCACAGACGTAGAAAACTTCATAAAACAAGAAATCACAAATAATTACAACATATCTCCAGGAAATACACAAAATGACGATTTCCCTATCTGCCGAACGAACCTGAACCACCCTACATGGAAAACCCTTAACCGAAGAGACCAAGCTGCCCTCACCAGACTCCGAATAGGCCACACCAAGATCACTCACAAACATCTCATCGAGAAGACGGAACCCCCAAAGTGTGATCAGTGCAACGTTCCAATAAATGTTAAACACCTTATCATTGATTGTACTAAGTTCAGCGATATCAGAATTAGATTGAAACTACCCAACTCACTGCAAGAAATTCTTGGACAACCTACGCAAATCGAAAAAACAATTAAGTATCTCAAAGAAACAAACTTGTTCCCCCTAATATAGTAAATTGAACAGTTATTGAACCTAAAAGTGTAACATTCTATCTTACAATGTCTTAAATTTTCTTCTCTCGGTAATGTTATAATTTATTTGATTTTATTTTTGTATCAAGCAAACTAACATGTGTCTATATGTATAAGACCTATCCTTTTTTATGATATAACTTTCAAATTACTTCTTTAGTTCACCGGAATTTCCAGGTGATACCTTTTTGATTTTTAAAAAATAATTACATTTTTCAAAGACCTTCAGCAACCTCTACAAATTATTTTATCTGAAAAAGAAAAAAATACCCGTTAACTTTTTTTTTATCAGAAAATAAAATTTAAATCCACGTCGATACATTAAAGACCAATATTATCGGCACAAAAACATTTATTAGTTGAATTTTGAACCAAAGAGTTGACTTCTCAACTTTAAAATAATTACATTTTTCACTAAAAATGAAATAGTTAAATTTTCAGTTAACAAACTTAATTTTCAACCAAAAAACAAAAATAATTTTAACAAAATAGTTACATTTTTGAACCAAAAAGATGAACTTTCTAGCAAAAAAGAAGATTTTTCAACCAAATAGTTCCAATTTTCTACCAATCAATTAAATTTTCGGCCAAGGAGATTAATTTTCCTCCAAATAGTTAAATTTTCGACTTAAAAAAAAATCACAAAAAATGAAATAGTTAAATTTCCAGTTAACAAATTTAATTTTCGAAAAAAAAAAAAAATTTCAACAAAATAGTTACATTTTCATCCAAAAAGATGAATTTTTTTACCAAAAAAAGACTAAGAAATATCAATTTTTAACCAAAAGTAGAATAGTTAAATTTTTAATTAACGAAATTAATTTTACGCTAAAAAAAATAATTTTTTAAAAGATGAATTTTCAACCAAAACGTACGATTTTATAACCAAAAGGTTGAATTTTAAACTAAAACAGATCAGTTTTCAACCAATCAGAATAATTTTCTACCAAAATAGACGTATTTTCAACAAAGAATGGAATAGTTACAATTTTAGTTGATTAATTGAAAAAAATCTGCCCGCTTCGCGGGCACATTCTCATCGCGCGCTTCGCGCGCGGCTCGCTTCGCTCGCAAGTTTGAGCGCGCCTAGGGCGCGCAACTGTTGGATCTCGCGCTTCGCGCTCGATTATGTATTCACCTCGCGCTACACGCTCGGGCGTATCTACATCGCGCTTTACGCTCGGTTGCTCTAGATTTTTCAACTTCGTGTTCGACTTCGATGAAAAGAAAAAGTTTGTTTGCAAATATTATAAAATTATCAAAACCTCTACATATTAAGTGATTGTTAAATTTGTTTTTATTTTAGACTGAAAAGGAACTTCATTTACTCAAGGTTCTATCGACCTTAAGGAACACATTCTCATCCAGACACTCGCGCTTCGCGCTCGATATTTGATTTGAAAATCATTTGAACCTTGCGTTCCATGCTCGGTTCTGTGCATTTGATTTTTCTATTTTCAATGCTGTTTTTTACGAATAAAACAAAAACGACGCGTCATATCAAAAAGTGAATGATGAGAAATTTGTAGATCTTTTTTGGGTGCACAATTTTGGTGGAATGATCTTTTCTCGTATCTTGCATAGTTTCACAGCAAAATGGAATTTTTGATTATTTTTTTGTGCGATCAAAATTTGAATTTTTTATTTTTCAAAAAATTCAAAAAGTTGTTATGAAAATATTATAGGGCGTTCAAAAAGCAACGTTTTTCTCCTCTTGACTTTTTTTCATATCGTGCGTTTTTCGGCTTAAAATGTACATTTTCGTTTGTTTTTTGGAATTTTGAAAATGCTATAACTCCAGTAATTTTTGTTTTATCACGAAAAGTCATTAGAATATTTTGTTCGTCATTTTGCGTACTACTAATAACAATACATAGAATTTTTAAATCTTCAAAAAAAGTGGTCTCAAAAATTTTCAAAATGTGCTCACTTTTTGAATTTTCATCCAAAATAGCTGGTTAACGAACTCGTTCTCTATTTTTCGGCCATAAAAAAGTGTGCCAAAGCTCAATCAAATCTGATCATTTTTTCGAAAGTTATCGTGGCTACAGACAGACAGACAGACAGACAGACAGACAGACAGACAGACTGACAGACAGACAGACAGACAGACTACAGACAGACAGACACCTTGGTGAAAACCGTTTTTTCTGGCTCAGGGGGTCTCAAAACGTGGAGATTTGATGAAAACCGACTATGTCAAATTTTACATAAAACCAATACCTTCTCATTAGAATGAGAATGTAAAAAATTTCAAGAAAATAGCTAAATTTTTAATTAAAGAGATGAATATTTAACAAAACAAAAAAAAAGAATTTCTAACAAAGTAGGTCAATATTGACCTAGTTTGTTAAAAATGCAATTTTTTATAGTTTAATTTGAATACAATTTTGAACCAAAGAGTTGACTTCTCAACATTAAAAACATTAATTTTTCACTAAAAATGAAATAGTTAAATTTTCAGTTAAAAAACTTAATTTTCAACCAAAAAACAAAAATAATTTTAACAAAATAGTTAAATTCTCAACCAAAAAGATGAATTTTTTACCAAAAAAAGACTAAAAAATATCAATTTTTAACCAAAACTAGAATAGTTAAATTTTCAATTAACGAAATTAATTTTACACTGAAAAAACGCATTTTTTAAAAGATGAATTTTCAAACAAAAAATACGATTTTATAACCAAAAGGTTGAATTTTAAACTAAAACAGATCAGTTTTCAACCAATCAGAATAATTTTCTACCAAAATAGACGAATTTTCGACAAAGAATGGAATAATTACAATTTTAGTTGATTAATTAAAAAAATTAATTTTCAAGAAAATAGTTGAATTCTTAATTAAAGAGATGAATATTTAACAAAACAAAAAAAAGAATTTCTAACAAAGTAGGTCAATGTTGACCTAGTTTGTTAAAAATGCATTTTTTGTAGTTTCATTTTCAATAAAAAATCATGTTAATTTTAAATAAAAACCAGTGGAATCCAGTCAAAAATTACAAATTTTCAACACAATAAATGAATTTTCAGTTAAAAAGATACATTTTCAACCAATAATTAAATTTTCAGTCAGGAAAATTAATTTTCAACGAAAAAAAAGGATTTTTAACAAAGTATTTAAATTTGTAACGAAGAGATGATATTCAGTTTATTTAATTCGTAATATTAATCTTTTCACTTGCAGAGTGATTCTTCTCCAACAGGGACGAGTATCGTAAGCTTAATGAATAGTTAAATTTTCAGTTAACAACATTAATTTTTAACAAAAAAAAATCGAATTTTCAGAAAAAAAGTTCCAGCGAAAAAGATGAATTTTTGACCAAAAACATTAATTTTCTACCAAAAATGACTAATTTTTAGCAAAAAAAATTATCTTTCTACAAAATAGTTCAATTTTTAAACAAAAATAGAGCAGTGACATTTTTAATTAAAGAAATTTATTTTCTAACCAAAAAACTGGATTTTTAAAGATAAATTTTCGACCAAAAATATAAATTGCCCAAAAAAGACAAATTTTACAAAATTGTTGCATTTTTTATCAAGTAGCTGCATTTTTAACCTACAAAGATGAATTTTCAACCATGAAAATTAAGGCTTTACCAAAAAGATTAATTTTCTATCAAAAAATAAAATTTCAACAAAATACATGAATATTCAACCAAGCAGTTAAATTTTTAAATCATAAAGAAAAAATTTTGAAACAAAAATGGCATATCTACATTTTTAGATAAAAAATTAATTTTTATCAAAACCAGAAAAAAAAACAAAGAGATGAATCTTTAACAAAAAAAAATGAATTTTTTAACGAAAATGTTTTCGATTCTAATCAAAAACAGTTGAATTCAACCAAAAAAGAAGAATTTTCAACAAAATACTTGAATCCTCAATCAAAACAGATTATTTTAGAACCATGCAGTTGTATTTTTAACCAAAAAAGATGAATTTTCAAACAAGGAAATTATTTTTTTACCAACAAAGATGAATTTTCAACAAAATACATGAAATTTCAACCTGAAAAGATCAATTTTTCACCAAACATGAAATAGTTACATTTTCAGTGAATAAAATAATTTCTCAGCCAAAAAAAAAACGAATTTTTAGCAGAGAGTGGAATTTTCAATCAAAAAGTAGATTTTTTTACCAAAAAGCTCAATTTTCTACAAAAAGAGATGAATTATCAGCAAAATACATGAATTTTCAACCAAGAACTTGAATTTTCAACTAAAAAAGATGAATTTTCAACTAAAAATAGAATGCTACATTTTCAGTGAATAAGATTAATTCTCAACAAAAAAAAAAACGAATTTTTAGCAGAGGGTTGAATTTTCAACCAAAAAGTTGATGATTTTTTATCGAGAAGATCAATTTTCTTCAAAAAAGGTGAATGATCAACAAAATACATGAATTTCCAACTAAAAAATATGAATTTTCAACCAAATAGTTGAAGTTTAAACTAAAAAAAATCAATTTTCAACCAAAAATGGAATAGTTAAATTTTCAGTTCCAAAAAATTAATTATCAATCAAAAATGGAACAAATTTTCAACAAAATAGTTCAATTTTCAGCTAAAGAGATGAATCTTCAACCACAAAAGACGAATTTTCAACAAAGTAGCTGAATCCTCAACCAAAACAGATTAATTTTTAACCAAGCAGTTGCATTTTTAACCAAAAAGGATGAATTTTCAACCAAGAAGATTAATTTTTTAACAAAATACACGAATTTTCAACCAGAAAAGATCAATTTTTAACAAAAAATGAAATAGTTACATTTTCAGTGAATAAAATTAATTCTCAACCAAAAAGAAAAAACGAATTTTTAACAGAGTGGAAGTTTCAATCAAAAAGTAGATTTTTTTTACCAAGATGCTCAATTTTCTACAAAAAAAGAGATGAATTATCAGCAAAATATATGAATTTTCAACCAAGTACTTGAATTTTCAACTAAAAAAGATGAATTTTCAACTAAAAATAGAATGCTACATTTTCAGTGAATAAAATTAATTCTCAACAAACAAAAAAACGAATTTTTAGCAGAGGGTTGAATTTTCAACCAAAAAGTGGATTTTTTATCAGGAAGATCAATTTTAATTTCCAACTAAAAAGTATGAATTTTTAACCCAAAATGAAATAGTTACATTTTCAGTGAATAAAACTAATTCTCAACCAAAAAAAAAGGAATTTTAGCAATGCTAATTGGCAGTCTAAAAATTACGGTTAAAATTTTTAGAAAGTTGTTTTTAAGGAATAATAGCCCTTAAAAAGAGATTATAACTACTTTACAATTTTTTTATCAACATATTCTTAACGGAATTAACATTTAAAGTATCTAGCGGCATATCTGAATATAAAAATTAAAATTACTTAAAAAAAAATAAATGGGTTTTTTATTGTTGCCCTAATTATTATTATATTATAAAAAATAAACTTACGAGTACATTGAGACGTTTGCAGTTCAAAGCACGTTGCATTTCGTGAAAGAGAGTCGCTTGTCTCAATTTCTCAGAAAGTTGTTCCTTAGATTCAAAACAGTGTTTTATTTTTGGCTTTAGTGGTTCTTGAAGAATCATTGATGGAGCGTTTTGAGTTTTGCACTGTGGGCATTGCTTTCTTGCTAAATTTGAAAAGAAATTTTCAATTTAATTTAAAAATTTTGATCTACAACTTTTATTTACACAAATGTCCAATACTATCAATAATTTTGAAGTAAATCAATAAAAAAATGTTTTTTATGTTTTATTTTCCGGGCAATTTGAGCATAATTCGTGAGCCATTTTTCTTTTGACAACAATTTTACATAAATTTTACACTGGTGCTTTTTGGGTATGACATAATTTTGCCGAATTTTCAAAATTGAAATGTGGCAAAATACTGAAAAAATAATTACCGAAAGAGAAATTTTCCGAAAAATGAAAACTCCAGAAATTTGAAATTCACGAAAGAAAATAAAACTACCGAAAATATTTATTCCCGGAACTTTAAACCCGAATTTTGACATTCCCGAAAATAGTAAATTCCCAAATATGGAAAAATACCGAAAAAAATAAAAATACCGAAACAGAAATTTTCCGAAAAATGAAAGTTTCTGAAAAAAAATACCGAAAATATTTATTCCGACAATTTTGAAACCCAAATCTTCAACTCCCCAAAAATAGTAAATTCCCGAAATTTCCAAATTTAGAAATTATATACTAAATTTCCGAATTTTCAAATTCCCGAATGTGGAAAAATACTAAAAAAATGATTACCGAAAGAAAATTGTTCCGAAAAATGAAAATGCAGAAAAGAAAATAAAACTACCGAAAATATTTATTTTTGAAATTTTTAAACCCGAATCTTCAAATTACCGAAAATAGTAAAATCCCGAAATTTCAAATTTCAGAAATTATGCAGTAAGTTTACAAATTTTCAAATTCCAGAATATGGAAAAATGCCGCAATAATAATTACAAAAACATAAATTTTCCGAAAAATGAAAATTCCCGAAAGAAAATAAAAACGACAGAAAATGTTTATTCTCGAAATTTTAAAACCCGAATCTTAAAATTCCCAAAAATATGTAGTAAATTTCCGAATTTTTGCGTTCCAGAATATGGAAAAATAACGAAAAAATAATGATCAAAACAGAAATTTTCCAAAAAATAAAAATTCCTGAAAGAAAATAAAACGTCAGAAAATGTTTATTCCCAGAATTTTTAAACCCAAATCTCCAAATCCTCGAAAATACTAAATTTTCAAATTCCTGAATATGACAAAATACCAAGAAAATGATTACCGAAACCAAATTTGTAGACAAATTAAAATTCCCTAAAACAATAAAGCTACCGAAAATGTTTGTTTTCGAAATTTTAAGACCCGAATGTTGAAATGCCGAAGAATAGTAAATTCCAGAAATTTAGTATTAAATTTCTGAATTTTCAAATTCCAGAATATGGAAAAATACTGAAAAAATAATTACCCAAACAGAAATTTTCCGGAAAATGAAAATACCCGAGATTTCAAATTTTCGATTATAGAAAAATACCGAAAAAATATAATTACCGAAACAGAAATTTTCCGAAACAAAATAAAACTACCGAAAATGTTTATTACCGGAATTTTAAACCCCAAATCTTCAAATTACCGAAAAAAGTAAATTTTCAAAATATCAAATTCCAGAAATTATGTAGTAAATTTCCGAATTTTCAAATTCCATAATATGGAAAAATACCGAAAAATTAATGATCAAAACAGAAAATTTCCAAAAAATTAAAATTCCCGAAAGAAAATAAAGTTACCGAAAATTTTTATTTTCGAAATTTTAAAACCTGAAACTTCAAATTCCCAAAAATATGCAGTACATTTCCGAATTTTCAAATTCAAAAATCTGGAAAAATAACGAAAAAATAATTATCGAAACACAAATTTTCCAAAAAATGAAAATTCCCGAAATTTGAAATACTCAAAAGAAAATAAAACTACGGAAAATGTTTATTCCCGCAATTTTAAAACCCAAATCTTCAAATTCCGAAAAAAATAGTAAATTCCCAACTTTTCAAGTTCCAGAAATTATTTCGTAAATTTCCGAATTTTCAAATTCCAGAATATGGAAAAATACCGAAAAAATAATGATCGAAACACAAATTTTCAAAAAAATGAAAATTCCCGAAATTTCAAATTCTCAAAACAAAATAAAATTACCGAAATTTTTATTCCTGCAATTTTAAAACGCAAATCTTCAAATTGTCGAAAATAGTACATTTTCGTATTTGCAAATTCCCGAGTGTGCAAAAATAAAAAAGAATTACCGAAACAACATTTTTATGAAATTTCAAATTCCTAAAAAAAAAGAAAACTGCTGAAAATATTTATTCCCAAAATTTTAAAACCCGAATCTCCAAATTCCCAAAAATATTGAATTCTCAAAATATCAAATTCCAGAAATTATTTAGTAAATTTGCGAATTTTCAAATTTCAGAATATGGAAAAATACCGAGAAAAATAATTATCGAAACAGAAATTTTCCGAAACAAAATAAAACTACTGAAAGTGTTTATTCTCGGAATTTTAAAACCCAAATCCTCAAATAATCGAGAATAGTAAATTTTAGAATTTTCAAATTCAAGTATATGGAAAAACCATGAAAAAATAATTATCAAAACACAAAATTTCCAAAAACTGCAAATTCCCGAAATTTCAAATTGTCAAACCAAAATAAAATGACAGACAATGTTTAGTTCCAGAATTTTAAGACCCAAATCTTCAAATTGTTGAAAATAGTACATTTTCGTATTTTAAAATTTCCGAATTCCCGAATGTGGAAACATACAAAAAAAAAAAAGATGACCGAAACAAATATTTTCTGAAATTCCAACTACTGAAAATATTTATTTCCAAAATTTTAAAACCGGAATCTTCAAATTTCCAAAAAAAGTATATACTCGAAACATCGAATCCTAGAAATTATGTGGTAAATTTCCGATTTTTCAAATTCCAAAATATGAAAAAATAATTACCGAAACAGAAAATGTTCAAAAAATGAAAATTCCCGAAAGAAAAAAAACGTCGGAAAATGTTTATTCCCTGAATTTAAAAACTAGAATCTTCAAATTCCCCAAAAAAGTACATTTCTGAATTTTCAAATTCTCGAATATAGAAAAAGACCGAAAAATTAATGATCAAAACAGAAATTTTCCAAAAAATAAAAATTCCCGAAAGAAAATAAAACAACAGAAAATGTTTATTCCCGAAATTTCAAAACCCGAAACTTCAAATTCTCGAAAATAGTACATTTTCGAATTTTTAAATTCCCGAATGTGAAAAAGAACAAGAAAATGATTACCGAAATCAAATTTTTAGGAAAATTAAAATTCCTGAAAGAAAATAAAGCTACCGAAAATGTTTATTTTCGAAATTTTAAGACCCGCATGTTAAAATTGCCAAAAATAGTAAATTCCAGAAATTATGTAGTACATTTCCGGATGTTTAAATTGCAGAATATGGAAAAATACTGAAAAAATATAATTACCGAAATAGAAATTTTTTGAAACAAAATAAAACCACCGAAAAATTTTTTCCCGTAATTTGAAAACCAAAATCTTCAAATTTTCAAATTCCCGAATGTGGAAAAATACAAAAAAAAAATGATTGCCGAAACAAAATTTGTCTGAAATTTCAAATCCCCCGCCCCCAAAAAAAATAAAACGATCCAAAATATTTACTCCGAAATTTTATATTCTCGAATATTGAAATTCCGGGAATTTTATTATTCGGTAATTTTAAATTGGTGGCAACTTAATAATTTCTGGACTTTTTAGACGTCCCTATTTTACTTTATTTTCTATTACTTTATTATTAGAACAATTTTTTAATTGTTTATTTTCAGGAATTTTAGAATGTAATATTAGAATTTTATTGTGGGAATTTTCTATTTCAAATATTTGTTTTTCAGGAATTTGACAGAGTTGTGAATTTTATTTTTGGGGATTTATCAGTCCCTCTAAAACGCTCCTAACATTAATCAATTTTTAATTCATAAAATTTCTAATAAAAAATTAGTGTTAGACGGATCAAACTACTTTTTTTAAACATGCATGAAAATGGCGATATTTCCTCTCTGTCAAGTGTGCGCAAAGTGATAGTTTTTCGACGTTAGAAACAGCACAAGATACATTCCTAACCTCAAACAACTTTTAAACAAAAACAACTCGCAACAATTATAAAGAAATCAACAAACGCCTTGAGATTAAGTGTTTTATATTCTAAATAATGTAAGAAAAAAGGTTGAGAAATACTTGAGATAAAAAGATGATATGAAAATAATGAATATTTTACCCGTTGCAATACAGTTTTTGCAGAAAATGTGATCGCAAAACATGAGGGAGAAAGGATCTTTGGATTTGCACATTAGACAAAAGCAAAGATTACATCTGAGCCAATTTTTGGGTGCCTCATCCTTTGAATCCATATTTCATTAATTTCCACAAAAACAACACTTTCCGGATTATAAATCCATATAAATCACAGAAACAGAAAAAAATCGGTGCACCGTTCGCGACGAGCTGCGTTTCGTTTGTTTATATTTATACAAGCAAAAACACGTTTAAATTTTCACGAATGGTGGGCCATAGATATTATAAACCTAGATGCGGCACTCCACTAGCGAACCTATAACGAGTTCCATGAACTAAAAAAATAGCATTAGTTAAAAAAAGACAGAGATATCTCCATCTCTTTTTATAGCATTTTTTTAGTTCATGGAACTCATTATAGGTTCGCTAGTGAGGTGCCGCATCTAGGTTTATACAGGATTGGTCAGTTAGGGTACCTTGAGGTTCATGATGCAAAACTGATCTTAGGTGGCAGCACCGAGCCGAGTACTAGACCCGCTGTCAATGAGGTTCAAATTTCATGAAAAGAAATTTTGTTAATAAGTATAAAGTGCCATTTATACCTTGTAAACATAAAAAAATATACTTTCCAAACTTTTTCATCAATATTTATCATATAGCATTCGTAAAAGGTTGATAAATCCTTTTTTGACTGTCACATGCAAAGTGAGGTTAGGTTTTCTATAGTTCACCATATATCCAATTGTATGTAAAACATCCACTAAAAGTATAAAATAACTTCGTATATAAGCACTAAACATATATTTAAAGATTATTTATCCTCATATATTTAATTATAAGCAACCGTACACCTAGCACCATATTTTTTTCGTCTCTCATCGACAGCGGGTCTAGTACTCGGCTCGGTGCTGCCACCTGCGATTAGTTTTGCATCATGAACCTCTTTTCACGGATCTCGAATCGAGATGGACGTTTACCACCGTGCTCGTGCTCGAGCATGAGCAAGACCGAGCATGCTCGGTCATGACCGAGCAGAGCGAGCAAGAGCGGTCATTGTTTAATTTTAAGCAAAGGCAACGTGTTTAAACTATAACAAATAATTGAAGTAAGAATTTGAGACATCTATCTCCTTTATTTGTATATATTTTTCAGCTCTTAGAAATGTATATAATAATAAAATAAATAAAGAAATGCCTCTCTGACTGCTCGTAGCAGACGAAAATTCAGGTAAAATGTTGGAATTTCGGCGGGCTATTTGAAATAATGTTTCAAAATATGAGGTTTATTTGATAAAAATGAAGTAAATTTTGGAAATTGAAAGTGAATTATGAGATATTATGGCATCTTATACTTCGTGGTAAATAAATTAAGTGCAGGAAATATGAATTTTCAAGTGCAGTCTGAAAATGATATAGAGAAAAATTGGCTTGTATAAATTAAACATTTTGGAATGTGCTTCATTGTATAAAATTAATATTAATACAATTATTATATTATAATATAATTATTATTATATACAATTATTATCACTAGTCAGGTTCTGAACGTTTAACAACTCTAATAAAAAATGTATAAGGGTTAAACCACTTTTTCATTTACTTGTTCCTTCAATTAATTTCCTTTATTGTTGAAAACATTCCCAAATTATTTAATAGACCAGTGGAATTAGACATAAAAATCGATTCAATTAACAATAATTCCGAAGGTCTTCAACAAAATTATATACTTGTTTTTTTATATGTTGAACATAAAATACAATTTTGCAAAACGTGATTACTTCGGCAATTTATTTAAAAAAACTAATTTGCAAAATTTGCTCTCCATTGCTCCACGAAAATTCCAAACTTTTTGAAAACTTGAGTGAGTAATTATAAACTCAGTTACTGTCCTGTATTAAATTTGAAAAACGTTCGTGATACGGCAACATTATTAATTATAAACAAATTATTATTTTATTAATCACTCCCCAGCGAAAATACTGAAGGTTTTGCAAAATGTTGTTTCTGCCTCTTTCCATTGAGAAGAAACTATTATATTATTTGCAAAACTGTATGCATAACGCAAATTATCGTTTTTTAAATTAATTTTGCATTTTTTGCATTTTGACTCATAAAATTCCTGTGAGAATTGCAAATGTTGCATTTTTGGGTAGCAAGTGTTGGAAATGTCGAAATCAAAAAAAGATTAAATTTGCAAAACGTTGCACGACCGGCAATAATATTAAAATTGTAATTAAACAAATTAGGTACTTTGTTAAACTAGCCAAAAAATAGAAACGTTTTGCAAATCGTACTGAGTGATAATTAACTTAGTACTAACATCATATTAGATTTGAAAACTATTTACTATTTGGCAACATTGATAATGATAAACAGACTTATATTTTTTTAAATTATTCCCAAGATTACATTCTCAAGGTGTTGCAAAAGGAACCTCCCAATTTCTCTTGTTTGTTACAGGAATTCAAAGAAAAGAATTATTAAAAATAATAGGTTTTTTTTTCAATGTCCCAAAAAAAACAGTTACAAAACAGTGAAAATTCAGAAAAAACCAAGAACTAACGAATGGCCTTTGAAAAATTAAAAAAGGTAAACTATCTCAATCAATAATGGCGAAACTATAAATTTAAAAAAAATTTAATTTCTGAATATTATAATAGAAATTTTGTTTTCATAACTCAGTTATTGGAAGTTACACTTTTGATGTTTGATGGAGCGCGTTGAAAGTAGAGTTTCAAACCTTTAGAACAAAAATGCTACTCTTGACTCGTTCCACAGATATATCAAATCAAAATTACGGTAGATGCATTATAAAAATGGTCGTCTCTCGTCCCTCGATATGCAATAGGGGAGACCGGGTACGGTTGTGACAATTTTCATTTGATCGACTATAATTTTGTCAGTATGCCAGTTAGCTGGATGAAAGGAATTTTTTAGTGTGAAATGTATATTTGTCTACGAATAAATACTACCATTGTGTCCCTAAGTACAATGGTTAATTTATAGGAGCAAATTAGAAAAAAAATAAAAAATGTCACAACCGACCACACCCCAGGGACGGTTGTGACAGTGCTTGGGGTAATAATAATAATAATCATAATAATAATATTAACATAATAATAATATCGTACAAAGTAATCAGTTCTATTTAACCACTAATGTGTAACCTATAAAGATAAAAAACACTTGTTACTCTATCTGTACACATATAACAACAATTACTAAAAGAAATCGAATAAAAATATTTACTTTTTGCTGCTAAAAAGTACTGTAGTCCTCTGCAAGCTTCAATGTCACGCAAAAATTGACGCAATCCTGTGAAGCATGTTCAGAAGGGCCTGCCGCTCCTCTTTCCCCTTCCACTCAACCGGGTATTCCTTATAGTTACGCTAATATGACGACTGTCACAACCGTACCCTGGCACAACCGTACCCAGTCTACCCTACACTAAATAGTTACATGGGAGGAAAGGCAACATCGTTATTTATTCACACTTGTCTTATAATATACAATTGTCTCAATTTTCAAAATGAATTGAAATTTTTAATCATGCTCCCATTACCTTATAAAAATTATTTAAAAAAATTATTCACTTATCAACAATTTTCACTCGAAAATTATATATAAGGCAATGGATCGTAGTATTCGTCCCACACTGCGTTATCGAATTGAACTCTTCAATAGTAAGAAAAAATCCTTTTGCAACACCTTGAGAATTTAATTTGGGGGATAATTAAAAAAAAAAGAAGTTTGTTTATCATTATCAATGTTGCCACGTAGTAAACAGTTTGCAAATCTAATATGATGTCAATACTAAGTTAATTACCACTCAGTACGATTTGCGAAATGTTTGTATTTTTTGGCTAGTTTAACAAAGTACCTAATTTGTTTAATTGCAATTTTAATATTGTTGCCGGCCGTGCAATGTTTTGAAAATGTAATATTTTTTAGATTTCGACATTTCCAACATTTGCTACCCAAAAACGCAACGTTTGCAATTCTCACAGGAACTTTATGAGTCGAATTGCAAAAAATGCAAAATCAATTTAAAAAACGATAATTTGCGTTATGCATACAGTTTTGCAAATCATGCAATAGTTACTTATCAATGAAAAAAAGCAATTACAACATTTTGCAAAACCTTCGGTATTTTCGTTGGGGAGTGATTAACAAAATAATAATTTGTTTATAATTAATAATATTGTTGCATCACGAACTTATTGCAAATTTAATACAGGATAGAGACTGAGTTTATAATAACTCATTCAAGTTTGCAAAATTTTTTGAATTTTCGTGGAACAATGGAGGGCAGATTTTGCAAATTAATTTTTTTAAGCAAATTGCCCACCCGATCACGTTTTACAAAATTTTATTTTATGTTCAATATATGAAAAAACAAATATACAATTTTTTTGTAGACCTTCAGAATTTGTGTGAATTGATTAGCTATTTCCACTGGCCTATGAATACAATTTAAATGTATTCATATTCGTATTTCTGAACACATGACATAAAAAAATACATACATACATACTACTTAAAGTACTTGCCAGAAATGATTGCAGTACTTCAATCTCAAACTCCAGTGATGTAAAATTAAGTAATTAATGTTAGAAGTGTTAAATTTATTACAAAATATACTAATTCAATTTATTTGAATAAAATAATCTTAATATTTATAGAATAGAATTTCAAATAGTCCCCTAAATTCAGCCATTTTCTCCCAATAGTCGTCTGCTACTAACAGTCAGATGTACATTTTTTATATATTTTCAATTTTCTACATCCTTTCTAGATACTGAAATGTGGACATTATTAGAATAACAGGTTTAACTGTGTAGTGCAGCTATTTTTATTACCAACATACATTCCATTTATAAGAAATTAGAGAATGACCAGTCCTGCTCGCTTGTGCTCGGTCATGACCGAGCAAAAGCGAGCATGCTCGAGCATGACGATAAATGCACATCACTAGTTACAATCAGGTTCTCGACCAATCAGATTTGCCATAAACGCCATAAACCAACAAGTTAAATAGAAATGAATCCGATGTAAAATAATAATTCCACGATTAATTCAAAATCCATGGTTCGTGAAAAGGTACTCTTACGCGTAACTCGAGTATTTTCTACGTATAATACGTTTTTGACGTAATATACGTCGAAAACAGTAGAAATCCGTAGAAAACTGCTGTAAGTTACATTTTCAAGATGACCGACTTGTAAAATCAGTGTTGACAAGTACGTAACCTCACTTTTGAAATATAATAATTATTAATAATTCTCTTGAATGGGTTGTAGTAATTGAAAATAATAATTATGCCTGGGCATAATGAACGAAAGAAGGAAGGACAGAAAACTTTCACAGAGTGTCTTTTCTGCGATGAGATGTTAAAAAATACTAGTTTAAAATGTCTACAAAGCCACAGGTATGTATATAATTGTTGATTCTTTCCATAATAATTATTACGGATCATATTGAATAATATTATATATGTAATTATGCAGGGTCTCCATAATTATAACCTCAAACTGCTTAAACATTCATTCAAATTCAAGGAATTTTTAAATATTGGTATTTGGCGCGAGATTCACGAGCGAACGCGGCGACCACGACCCACAAGAAAAATAGGTTATGAGAAGTATTTTTCGATATTGACGCATGCGCACTGAAAGTTGCCATTCGGACGTAATATACGTAAAATCACGTAGAAAACTAGAGATGTATCTAAGAGAATTTAAAGCATTTATTGTTTAAACAAATATATATCATGATTAATACATATATTTTTACAAAAACATTCTAGTTAAATAAACATATCCTTTTTTTTTAAATACATAGTTGCTATAGGTCAGGTAATTCCAGAGAATCAGGGAATGTCAGGGAAAACATGACAGAGTTAGGGAATTTTCGATAAATTAAAGTTAAAATTAATTTTATTATTATGGTTAAAAATCGCGAACATCTGGTTGAAAATTAATCTGTTTAGCTTGAGGATTCAAACCATTTTGTAGAAAAATCATATTTTTTGGTTGAATTCAACTATTTTCGGTATAAAATTAAAACCCTTTTTGTAGCTGAAATATCATTTTTTTCGACGAGAATTCGTCTTTTTTGGTAGAAAATTCAACTACTTAGTTGAATGTGTAACTACTTTGTTGAAAATTCATTTATTTGGTTGATGATACATCATTTTAGTTTAAAAACCTTTCTTTTGTTAAAAATTTAATTATTTTGTTGAAAATTTTGTTTTCTAGATGAAAATAATTGTTTTAACTGAAAACTTAATTCGTACATGTTTGGTTCAAAATTTATCTTCTAAAGTTGAAACTTCAAATATTTGGTTTAAAACTCCTGTATTTGATTGAAAATTCGAATTTTGTGGGAGAATATTTAATCTTCTTGCTGACTAATTCATCTTTTTGGTTGGAAATTCCTCTAAAAATTCAAATATTTGGTTGAAAATTCGTGTACTTTGTTAAAAATGCATCAATTTTGGTAGAAAATGCATCTTATCGGTTGAAAATTTATATTTTTAGTTGAACATGCGTTTTTTTTTATTTATAATTAATTTTTGAAACTGGAAATGTGACTATTCTATTTTTTGTCGAAAATTTATCTTTTTTGATAGAAACTTAATCTTCTTAGTTGAAAATTATACTATTTAATTGAGAATTTACATTAATTTTATTGTAAATTAATTTTCTTACTGAAAATTTAACTATTCTATTTTTAGTTGAAAATGTATCTGCTTTCTGTAAAAATTTAACTATTTGTTGAAAATCCGTCTTTTTTTGTAAAAGAATACTCTCATTAGTTGACATTTCATCTTTTTGGTTAAAAATTGATTTCTTTAGTTGAAAACTTAACTGTTTTTTCGAAAATTTGGTATTTTTTGGTTGAAAATTCATTTTACTGACTGAAAATTATCCTACTTTATTTTTGGTGGAAAATTTATCTCTTTAATTTAAAATTTATGTAATCTGTTAAAAATTGATTTTTTAAGTTGAAAATTCACTTCAATCATTCAATTTTTTGTGGAAAATTTACCTTTTTTGATAGAAATGTAATATTTTTCATTAGAAAATTATTAGCGAAAAATTTAACTATTCTATTTTTTTTAAATTCATTTCTCTCATTGGAAAAAAAACAAACTATTTGGTTGAAAATTCGTTTTTTTGTGGATAGAAAATTCACCTTTTGGATTGAAAAATCCACTATTTACACAAAATTTCATTTTTGTTGTTGAAAATACATCATTGTGATTAAAAATTAATTTCTTTAGTTGAACATTCTTTTTAGTTGAAAATTAATTTTTCTTCATCCCCTAGCCGAAAGTACGTCTTCCCGGCCGCATTTCTGTCCGGGAACAGTGGCTTTTGCGGCCTGCTAGAGTTAACACGATCTCTGATTGGCTGCGAGATTTTTGTGGCTCGCTGACGTAGCAACATGACGTAGCAACGCTCAGTATTGTGTTATTGTGTACTTAGCCTCTGAAAAATATTTATCTTGACAGGTGAATGGAAAAAAGAGACCGTCGGTGTGTTCAACCTCAAAACCAATCGATTAGTGTCGTTGCGATTTTTGTGCATGAAAAGACGGCACAAGAGGAAGAAGTGTTAAGAAAAAATAAAAAAGATGTGTTTTCGATACCCGCCCCGACCAGCAAAACCTCGGCTCCGCCTCGGCTTTGCAAAAGTCGGGCGGGCGACCGAATCCCATGCATCCGCTCAGCTGACCCGAGAGCAGCAGCGGCACTACGCGAGGTGGCGCGCGTGCTGATGCAGGCCACAAAAAAAGCATCCGAGCTAGCAGCCGACAACCCATTTTATTAATTAACATTAATTATTAAACGTACTTTCGGCTGGGGATGAAGAAAAATAGTATACGACATACGACCAGAAATATTGGATGCCCTAGCGTGCGTGATATGAGGCCTCGGCTTCGCCTCGGCCTTTATATCACACACGCCCGGAAATCCAACTTTCTGGCCTTGGGTCGTAATATACTATTTTGTTACTGAAGATATAACTATTCCTGTTTCGCTTGAAAATTTATATTTTTAGTTGAAAATAAATTAAATTTGCTGAAAACTCGTTTTTTTTTAATTTACTTTTCTGACTGTAAATTGAAATATTATATTGTTGATTTGTAAATTGATCTTTTTTAGTTTAAAATTGAATTATATTATTGAGAATTCATTTTTTTTGGTTGAAAATTGATTGTCTTAAGGGCATGCTCTTCGGTGACCACGTGACCAAACCAGTCCTTGGTTATGAAATTTTTTTTGGTGTTCATCATGTCCAAACGCAATGATATATCGCTCTCAAAATTTGGAATATAGGAAATGAGACAATAAATTGCGTTTTTATATTTAGTTTCAGTAATAATTTTGAAAAAAATTATCCATGTAAAAAATAATGTGTAAAATTTCATAACCGAGCTTGGTCATGTGATCTCTACTTTACCGACGTTGTAAGTTTCTTTTTTTCTCCGCTAGAAATTGCTAAAAATGCTCCAAAAATAATGACAGGTTACGTGCACACATGTGTGCAGATACTTATTTTCTGATTTGCAACGAATGTGAAATGTTATTGTTTATATTGATTTTTTTGAATGTTTAGACGATTTAGTCCAAAATTTGTGTCATTTATCAACATACGTGAATCAAAAAATCTGAAATGCATCAAACCGAACATTACCTACAAAGTGCTTGACTCGAGTGGTAATATCCTATTTTATCAATTTATAAATGAAATTTCTTTGAAATTATAAATATATTGATGTATACAAACGTTCTTTAGTGCCTTTTATTTGATCGTTCAAATTCTAAACACGATATCTCAATCCGTGTGGACGTAGTGAGCACCAAAAAAAATTAAAATAATTTTACACATTTATTTTTTACATGGATAATTTTTTTCAAAATTATTACTCAAACTTAATATACAAACGCAATTTATTGTCTCATTTCCTATATTCCAAATTTTGAGAGCGATATATCAATGCGTTTGGACATGGTGAACACCAAACAAATTTTCATAACTGAGGACTGGTTTGGTCACGTGGTCACCGTAGAGCATGCCCTTAACTAAAAATTAAATTCTTCTATTTTTGGTTAGAAAATGTTTTTTTTTTTAATAACAAAAATATTTTGTTGAAAATTCGTTTCTTTTTTTGTTGATCATTTATTTTTCTGACATTTTAACTATTCTAATTTTGTTTGAAAATTGATTTTTCTTTAGGTGGAAATTCATGTACTTTGTTGAAAATGAGTCTTTTTTGGTAGAAAATTAATCTTTTGAGTTAAAAATTTAACTAACTATGTGGTTAAAAATTCATATTTTTGGTTGAAGATTCATCATTTCAGTTAAAAATTCATT
Source organism: Andricus curvator (assembly GCA_932195095.1). NCBI lineage: Eukaryota > Metazoa > Arthropoda > Insecta > Hymenoptera > Cynipidae > Andricus > Andricus curvator. The sequence continues at coordinate 68,078 of CAKNYM010049287.1, read as the reverse complement.
TCTTTGGTTGAAAATTTATCTTTTTGACTTGAAAACACAGCTAAAATGTGTTTTAAATATATTTAGAAACAAAATTTATTTTGCATTAACATTATTAATCTTCTATGTGTATAGTTGGTTTTCCTGAAAATAAAAACAAGAATCCAACGACCAAATTTGGACAACCACCATAAACTACTCCTATTGTAATTTGAAGAAAAAAAAAAAATTTTCCTACAAAAAAAAAAAAGAATTTTCTTTTTCCCTGGACAAAAAATAAAAAAGGGGAAAGAAAAATGAGAAGGCAACCAACCAAATCCTCTTCCTTCTCTTTTTTTTATTTCTTTCGTCTTTTTTATTTTTATTATTATGAAATCACAACACAAAAAAAAAGAAAAAAAATGTCAACTGAAAAAGATAAATGTACAAACCAAAAATAGAATAGTTCAATTTGCACTTAGAAAAGTAAATTTTAAACAATAAAAACGAGTTTTCAGAAAAATTAATTAATTTTCAACTAAAAATATAAATTTTTAAGCAAAAATGGAGTGGTTACATCTTGAGTTAAAAAATTAATTTTCAGCTAGAAAGAAACATATTTTCAGTCAAAAAAATTAATTTTTAATCACAATGATGAATTTTCAACCCAAAAGATGAATTTGTTATCAACAAAAAAAAACAATTTTTAACTAGATAGTTTTTTTTTCAAACAGAGAAATGAATTCTTAACAAAAAATAGAATAGTTAAATTTTCTACGAAATGGATAATTTTGTAACGAAAAAGGTTACATACCTATCAAAAAAGGTAAATTTCCCACAAAAAATGGAACAGTTAAAGTGAATTTTTAACTAAAATGATGAATTTTCAACTATAAAAAATTGATTTTTAACCAAATGAAAACGATAAATTTTCTACCAAAAATAAAATTGTTAAATTTTCAGTTAATAAAATAAATTTTTAACGAAAAAGGAAACGAATTTTTAACAAAATAGTTTAATTTTCGACCAATTAAATTGATTTTTAACCAAAAAGATTAAATTTCTATTAAAAAAAGTTGTTTTTTTTTTTTCAACAAATGAAACAGTTACATTTTCAGTTAAAAAAAGTAATTCCAAATAAGAAAAAACTAATTTTCAACCAAGAACATCAATTGTCGACCAATAAGATGAATTTTCTACCAAAATAGACGAATCTTTAACAAAGAAGATTTTCCACCAAATATTTGTATTTTTATAGGAATTTTCAACCAAAAAGATGAATTAGTCAAAAAGGAGATTAAATATTCTCACACAAAATTCGAATTTTCAATAAAATACAGGAATTTTTAGCCAAATATTTAAATTTTCAACTTAAGAAGATAAATTTCGAACCAAACATATACGCGTTAAATTGTCAGTTAAAACAATTAAACAGACAAAAATTCAAATTGAACATTGAACCACTGAAAACTGTTCAACTGTTAAGACTTTGAATTAGACTCATTTCCAAAATATATCAAAGGCTTTCAATTGCAAATTGTACTCATTTATAAATTTTCAATCTAAAACTAAACAGTTTTTAATGCTTTCAATTTAATTATTTACATTTTAACATATTAAGACTTTTAGTTGGAATTATATTGGAAATTATTCCTTGCAATCTGAAATAAAATTTTATCATAGAAGTTTGTAGGATTCAATTCATAATTATTCAATTTCACTTGCTACTATAGTTTAAAATTGTGAAATTTATAAGTTATCAAAGTGAAATGATGAAATTTTTAGCATCATCAATTTAAAATTATTCAAATATGAAGGATTTCAAATTAAAATCGTACAATAACGTTTAAATTCACATTTCTTTAATCCCAAATGCTCCTGAGTTAAAATTGTTCAGTATTAAACATTTTTATCTGGAATTTTTCGATTTTTATCGTTTGGAAATAAAAGTTTTTAAGCTTTCCAATTTAAAACTTTATAATTTTTACTACTTGAATTTGAAATAATCGAATTTGCAAAAATCTGATATATCTATAGAAGGTTTCAAACAACAATTGTTAAATTTGAAACACTATAGATCTGAAATGTTCTAATTTATCATGTTTCAAGGTAAAATTAATGAAGAATACTTTAACTATTAAGGCCTTCATTTCTAAAATATATAACTTTGAGAGATTTAAATTAGATATCTAACAATTTTTTCTATATTTTAAATTAAAATATTAAATTGGACATTCTTTAAAATTGAACCATATTCTAAACAGGAGGCTAACAATTAAAAAAAGGCAAACAAAAGTAAAAAAGATACTCACTATCCGGCATAAAACTAATTAAATAAAGTCTAATTCGATGTGGAAATTATAATGTAAAATGTTTAAAATTGTCAAGAAAAGAATTATAATTTCTTACGGGATGATCGACGGATCGTTTGGATTAATGTGCTTGCAGAATTAACACTAATTCTGAAAAATATAAGAACAATTTAAATATATCACTCTTATTTATATTTTTTACCTACAATTCTAAATGAAATTTAAATACATTATTTTATTTTCAATGTTTCCATTGCAAACTCTTAAAATTCTAATATTTTAAACAACAAATCTCATTTTGTATCGACATCTTCACGTAAATGATTACAAAAATATTGTTAACTTTTTATAATGACAAACCTTTTTGCATTCAAGTTTTTAATCGGCTTTGGTGGATTTGGCACGTTAAATAATGTTGGAATTGCGTTAGGCTTTAATTTTATCCCATTATCTTGTCTATTTGTTTCAAACTGCGAACTTTCAAAATGTACCTAAAAAATAAGATACATTTACATGATATAGATTATTTATTTTTAAATCAATGCGAAAGCATTTTGTTATCAAAACATAAATTTTAATAAACTTACATGTTACATAATGTATATGGAATATGTAAATTAGACTATATGATTTTGTAACCCACACATTTGCCAAAAAATAGTTCTTGCAAAAATTATGATTGATTTTGTACCCCGAATATTTTTTTAGAAGTATTTGAAATCTTAAACAAAAAAGGAACATTTTATAGCCCCGTGTTTTCATCGCGAGTTTAAACTTAATTTTACTCACTTTGCAAAAAGGCGGACGCTCAAATTATAATCATATGATTTATTAGATAAATAATAACAAATAATAAAATAATAATAGACTATAGTTCAAACATTAGTACAATACGTTTCCAAAAGTTTATTATGTTATAGTTATTCATATTTCATATCATCCGTCTTCTTTATTTGCGTGGTTAACGCAGTGCTCCCAACGCGGGCACCTTGCACTACTGCAAAAAAAAGATTACATTGGATAACAAAAAATTTTTATTTTCTGAATATTCATTTTATTTTTTAACCTATTGCTCAGAATATATTGAAAATCATCCACGTACCACTTAAAAATGTTAAAATATAACTATTTTCAATTAATAATAATAAATTTAAGAAATGGTATTTTTAACATTTCAAATAAGCGCGCGAACGGCAGCCAATGAAGCACCTAATGCATCGCATGCGCAATAGTGCAAGGTGTCCGCGTTGGGAGCACTGGGGTAACGTGCGTGTCGTGCTGTAGAAAACAGGGTTCCTAACCTTACTTTCTTCTGGATCTTATTTCGCTTTAACATACCAAAAAAATGCTCACAGGCAATTTAATGACATATAAACATAAGCTTCAGGCCCCAGATATTTAAATTATATTGTTTTAGTGATAAATAAGAGTACTTACTTCGCATAATCTCGAATTACAATTCGGTTCCCATTTGTCGCGTCTACAATTTATAATCCATATTTTTAGTCTTTCGCTTTGTCCTAGTGGAAAACGATAAAGTTTAAAACCATCTTCGCTTCTGTTTTTACAAAACGGAGCACTACAGCAGACCATTTTCATTATATTCTAAGCTTAATTTTAACTAAAACACACGACATGCTTATCGCATTGCTTCCCGCCAACTGTCCAGGAACCAATATGGCGGTTACATATTTCTCTAATCGTACTGCGCATGCGTCGCACCAGGAGCCTTATTAGGTATTTCAGGTTGGGTGGGAGTAATCCAAGATGTCTGCACGCCGAGGGCCAAACAATAATACAAATTGCATAGGACGAAACTTTATTTTTTTAATAACTTAGAAAATAATTATTTTTTAACATAAGTGCATTTGGCATTATTCTTTATTTTCAAAAAGCTATTCAATTAGATAATAAAATTGATTTGAAAAATTGGTAACGATTTTATTATAAAATTAAAGAGATTTTTAAAAATAAAAAATAATATTCAATTACACTTATAGAAAAAAATCATTTTTCTCCAAGTTATTAAATAAATTATGTTCCGTCCCCTGCAATTGGTATCATTGTTTGGTCCCCGGTGTACAGACATCTTGCCATAAGTATTTTTGGTTATTATTTTTTATTTATCAAAGGCAATTCAATCATTAAGTAAATAATTTTTTTGTTTGTAACGATTTCCTCATTTCACTGAATAGATTTTCAAAAATAAAAAAAATATCCAAATATATTTATAGCAAAAAGTTTTTTTTCTCATGTTCATTCGAAAAATAAAGTTTAATTTCATGAAATGGCGGAGTTTACCACGATCTGTTCGGGTCCGAGTTCTGCGAAAATTTAAATTTAATCAATGAAAAACAGCTTTTTCCATACAAATTATTAATAAAAGCTTATAGTTTATTTGTAAAATAAAGTAAAAGAGTAAGTCATTCAGTTTGAAAAGAAAAAAATTATTATTTTAATTACTGGTCACTTTTTCTTGTGTAGTTCTGAATTTTACAAACATAACATTAATCTCTACTGGAAAAAATTCAAAGTACGTGTTTTGATAAGATTCTCTATTTTTTACCAAATAGTAGAACTTTCAACTAATAAGGATAAATTTTGAACCAAAAATGAAATAATTCAATTTTCAACCAAAAAGATGAGTTTTCAAACAAGAAGGATAAGTTTCTACTAGAAAGACACATTTTCAACAAAATACATAAATTTCCAACGAAATATTTGAAGTTCTAACTAAAAAAGGTAAATTCTCTACTACAAGAAAAATAATTTTCAACAAAATTGTTAAATTTTCAACTAAAAAAATAAATTTTTAACCAGAAATGGAATAGTGAAATTTTCAGATGAAAAAAATGAATTTCCAACAATGTAGTTCAATTCGCAACAAAAAAAGTGAATTTTGAACTAAAAAAGAAAACATTTTCAACAAAAAATGGTATAGTTAAATTTTCTGTTAAAAAAAATTAATTTTCAACAATAGAGATGAATTTTCGACTACAGTAATGAATCTTCAAAAAAATGTAGTATAACTTTGAACCAAAACAGATGAATTTGCAACAAAAAATTGAATATTTGATATTTCAACCAAAAGAGAATTTAAATATTTTAATATTAAATAGAAACAGTTGAATTTAAACAAAGAGGACAAACTTTAAATGAAATACTGAAAAATAAATAAATTTGTAACAAAAAATGAAATAGTACAATTTTTAGTAAAAAAAAAAAATTTTGAACAAAAAAAAAAGAGGTATGAACAAAATACTCAAATTTTCAACAAAAAATAATGAATTTTCAACCAAAAAGATGAATTTACAAACAAGAAAAATAATTTTCTAAAAAAAAGTTAATTTTCAAATACATAGTTGAATTTTTAACTAAAAAGATCAATTTTCAAGAAAAGAAAAACAAATTTTTATAAATTAGGTAAATTTTCAACCAAAAAATGATTAAATTCTTCAACTAAATTTTCAGCAAAAGAAAATAACTTTGCAACTAAAAATGGACCATTACAATTTTAAGTTAACAGATAAATAAATTTTGAACTAAAGAGTTAACAAAACGTTTAAATTTTCAACCAAAGAAAACAATTAGAAAAAATATATTAATTTTCCAACAAAATACAATAATTTTTAACCAAATAATTGAATTTTCAACTAAAAAAGATACATTTCAAACTAAAAATGGACTAATTAAATTGTGAGTTAAAAAAAAAACAAATTTCAATATAATAGTTAATTTCGGACCAAAGAAATTAATTTTTTAAACAAAAAAGAAGCCTTTTTTACTAAGAAGATTAATTTTCTACCACAAGTGACGAATTTTCAAAAAGGTAAATAAATTTTAAACTAAAGAATTACATTTTTAACAAAGCATTAAAATTTTCAACCAAAGGAATGAGTTTTCCAAAAAAATGATTCATTTTCCAACAAAATACAATAATTTTTAATCAAATAGCTGAATCTTCAACTAAAGAAGATACATCTTCAACTAAAAATGGACTCATTAAATTTTGAGTTAACAAAAAAAAAAAAAGAATCCTCAATAGAATAGCTAATATCCGACCAAAGAAATGAATTTTTAAACAAAAAAGATGAATTTTCTACCAAGAAGATTAATTTTTTAACGCAGGAGACGAAGTTTCAAAAACATAAATAATTAAATGTCATGTCATGTCATGTCGTGTCGTGTCGTGTCGTGTCGTGTCATGTCATGTCATGTCATGTCCTTTTCTTGACAGGTCCATGTCTCGCTACCGTATAGTATAGTCGGTACGAATATAGAATTATGTATGGCCATTTTAGCTTTTTTTGATATGTTTTTATTTGTTAGGATGGACCCTGCTCTACCGATAACTTGCTTACCCTTATTTATGCGCCTATCTAACTCCCCATCAATTTTTCCGTCGCTAGTGAATAGACTACCTAGATATACGTACTTGTCAACTTGTTCTAATCTCTCATCATTTAGGACAATGTTGCACATTGTTTTCTCACTCTTTCCCTCAAACACCATGATTTTTGTTTTATTTACGTTAATTTTGAGTCCCATGTCCTTCATGCTTGTATGAAGTTTATTCAACATTCTTTGCAAGTCCTCGATTGATTCTGTCATTAGAATCTTGTCATCTGCGAAAGCTAACCCACGTATCTTCACTGTTTCGAGATCTACACCTTCTTCGTCGCAGAGGGCCATTCTTAGACACTTATCCATAAATATGATAAATAGCCATGAGGACATAACGCATCCTTGTTTCACGCCTTGCATAATATCGAACCAGTCACTCAGTTTCCCATTTACCCTTACACTCGCTCTACTACCTGTATACAGGGTGTTTTTTTTAACTTGAGACAACGAAATATCTCAAAAAATACGCATCCTACGGAAAAAATGTCTGGAATAAAAACTTATTATTTTCGAGGGGGAAAAAAGATTTGCTAAAATTTACCCCACCCCCATCCCCACAGGAGGCAGGGGTGGGGGTAACTTTGTGATTTCAAATGGCTACCCCAATTTTTTATCACAGATTCAGATTCTCCTTTACGAAATACGTAAGTTTTATTCGGAAAATTTGTTTTGATTCGCGATAGACGGCGCTGCAATTGCGAAAAATGAAATTGTTGACACTACTTTTAGCTCTACCCAGGAATAACGACGCGGACGTAGTAGTTGTCTATTCCCTTCGGGGTGCTTAATTTCGGTGAGTCCCCTTGCCTCTCACCATCCATCGGGGTGCTTGAACTTTTGGCAACGGGACAGTAAAAGTGATAAAACTGTCGAAAACCATTCCCGAAAGCAGTTGGTTGACGACAGTCGAGTTTGGATGTAGACATTACATATCATCGAGTCTCCACTGTCTACAATCCTCGACGTCATTCCGGCCGAGCGATAACCGCGTCTGTCCGTGCTTAACGTTTATTCATTAGGAAGGTTGATTGTGTTCATTTGATTTGGGTGTGTTGGTTGCTTTCGTTTGAGTTATTGTTGTTGGTCACGTTCATTTGAGTTAGTTTGGGTGTCGTTGTATTTCCTCATTACCTTACTTCATTACTTTTACAATGGAAATTCTATCTCAGAAACAGAAGATTGAAATGATTCTCATTTATGGAGAAAGTGGCAGGAACATCAATGATGCTCTCACCCTTTATGCTCAACGCTTTCCAGAAAGTGTTCCTTCACGCGCTTCTTTTGACCGGGTTGTCCGAAAACAAGCGTCAAGTAACAGTTACTGGAGTTGATAATGAAATTGCAATTTTAGCTGCAGTCACTTATGACCCTCATGTTAGTACTCGACAACTAAGCCGCGATTCCGGAATGTCTCTATCCAGTGTTTGGAAGGTATTAAAACGTAATAATTATCATCCGTATCATATTTCACTGCATCAAGAACTTCATGGCAATGATTTTCAGAACCGAGTGACATTTTGTCAATGGGCGGTTCAGCAGATACAACGAAACCCGAATTTCTTTTTTCTAGTACTCTTCACAGACGATTCGTCTTTCACAAAGCATGGTAACGTTAATGGGCACAACATGCATTATTGGAGTGTAGAAAATCCACATTGGTTGCGTGAAGTTAAGCATCAGCGTCCATGGTCCGTGAACGTTTGGTGTGGAATAATTGGAGATCAACTTATCGGTCCGTATTTTATTGATGGAAATTTGAACGGTGAAAAATATCGTAACTTTTTAGAAAATCAACTTCCAATATTGCTGGAAGACCTAAGCTTGGAAGTGCGACACAACATGTGGTTTCAACATGCCGGTTGTCCAGCACATTATGCGGCAATCGCGAGGGAAGTACTCAATCGCGAATTCAATGGACGATGGATCGGTAGAGGAGGTCCAGTAAATTGGCCTGCCAGATCGCCAGATCTTACGGCGCCGGATTTCTATTTGTGGGGTTATCTAAAGAATCGCGTGTATCAAGAAGTGCCCACAACTCGTGATAACATGATCGAGCCAATCAGGTCTGCTTGTGCACAAATATCACCAGACACAATTCGCAGTTGTGTGGAATCTTTCAAAGCTCGGATTAACAAGTGCATCGAAGTGCGAGGACACCATTTTGAGCACTTATTGTAAAATAATTAATCGAAATCAAGCATCCCTGTGGTGAGAGGCAAGGGGACTCACCGAAATCAAACACCCCGATGGATGGTGAGAGGCAAGGGGACTCACCGAAATTAAGCACCCCGAAGGGAATAGACAACTACTACGACCGCGTCGTTATTCCTGGGTAGAGCTAAAAGTAGTGTCAACAATTTCATTTTTTGCAATTGCAGCGCCATCTATCCCGATTTGAAACAAATTTTCCGAATAAAACTTACGTATTTCGTAAAGGAGAATCTGAATCTGTGATAAAAAATTGGGGTTGCCGTTTGAAATTACAAAGTTACCCCCACCCCTGCCTCCTGTGGGGGTGGGGGTGGGGTAAATTTTAGCAAATCTTTTCTCCCCCTCGATAATAAAAAGTTTTTATTCCAGACATTTTTTCCGTAGGATGCGTATTTTTTGAGATATTTCGTTGTCTCAAGTTAAAAAAAACACCCTGTATATTGTTTCTATTGCTTGTAGGAGCCATCCATTGACTCCGTACTATTTAAGGACTTCCCAAAGTTTACTTCTATTTACCTTGTCAAATGCTTTTTCTATGTCAACAAACGCACATAAAACTTTCTTTCCTACTCTCAAGCTTTTTTCTGTGATCTGTCTTAGGCTAAATATCTGATCTGTGCATGATCTTCCTAGCATAAATCCACTTTGGACTTCCCATATCTTTTCTTCTGTAATTTTCATCACCCTACGAATAAGCATTTTCGAGTATATTTTACTTACGGTAGTCAATAAGCTGATACCTCTGTAATTACTGCAGTTACTTTTATCTCCCTTTCTTTTGTATATTGGTACGATAATCGCTTTTCTCCAATCGTCTGGGACTTCCCCGGTCTCGATACATAAATTTATCAATTCGCACAACCTGTGAGGTATGTACTCGCCACCGTATTTAAGCATTTCAGCGCTAATACTGTCTGCACCAGCATTGCCGTTGTTTAAGTTCTTAACTATATCTCTAACCTCAGTGACACATACTTTTTCAATTCGGTTTTCTAATGCATTATGTTCTATGTCGCAGTTCTGTTGCCCTATTTCTTCACCTTCTAATATAATTCTTTAAAAAAATCTTTTGAAGCGTCTACTATCCCGTTTGTATCATATAGCATTTCACCTTTGCTGTTTCTCATGCTGACAAATTCTGTACTTTTACTTTCCTTCATCTGTTTAAATAATAGTTTCATGGTTCCTTCAAAATCGTTTCATATTTTCTACTCTTCTTCTCTTCTTCTGTTCTGATTTTATCTTTACTTTCCTTGACTAGTCGTTTAACTTTCCTATTTTTTGTCTGTAATCATTTTTGAGCCTATTTCTCTCCTCATCGCTAAGACCTGTGATGTTCAACGTTCTCCCGTACGCTTCTTTCTTTCCCCGTCGGGCTGCCTCAATTTCATCATCCCACCACGCATCACCAGACTTTCTTCCCACTACTGCCGTGCCACACACTTCAATTGCAGTTTTAACAATGATATCCCGTAGCAAAGTCCACGCGTCCTTTATATATTTATTGCTTCTAAGCGCCTCCCAAGTTGCCTCATCTATGCGTTCGTTTATCTTATTCTGAAAATCTATTCGCACTTCCGGTTTCTGTAAATGTTCAATCCTTATTCGCGTTTTTTTTGTTCTCTTTTTTCTCCATCCCCGCCCTAAATTTATTTTGGAGACTAAGAGGTAATGATCAGTATTGCATTCGGAACCCCTCATGACTCTTGTATCTTTAACTAGTTCTCTTAGTCTTTCATCTGCAATAACCAAGTCAATTATACTGCGGTTATTTCCTTTACACCAGGTGTAAGTGTGGATCATTTTATGTCGAAACCAAGTATTTGTAACAAATAGGCCCTTTTCTAAGCATAAGCTAACTAACTTTTCCCCGTTATAATTTTTTCTTGGATCCCCAAATTTACCTAGTACCCTTTCTGTATCTGTACTCTGACGTTGAACGCCGACCCATCCGTTCATATCTCCTAGCAGAATTATTCTTTCACCTTGATCGCAAGTACTTATTGTATCATTTAAAGTGTCCCAGAAGGCGTCTTTGACCTCCCTCGAATGGCTATCAACTGGTGCGTAGCACGCTATGATGAATAATCTTCTCATTCCTACCTTCAGTCTAGCCCACAGCAATCCGGGAGATACAAAATCATGATCTTTGAGATGCTGTCTTGCTTTTTCATGCATAATCAAACCGACCCCTTGACTAGCATATGATTCACTACCTACTCCTGACCATATTTCAAAACCGGCTTTTAACACCTCACTTTCTATGTTTCTACTTTTGCAACCCTTTTTCTTCGTCTCAGGTACACATAGAATATCTAGTTTCCTTACGTGCATAGTTTCTCGTAGTTCTCTTACCTTAAGATCATTCACTCCTCTAGCATTCCAAACACCCAGTCTCCATTCATCGCCTGAAACTCGACCTTTATGTTTACCGTGTGTATGCATTTCGTCAATCAAAGTTTCAGTCCATTCCGAGACTACTTTATTGTTTGTATTATTCATGTTTAGATTGTACACCCAACTACCACCTTTATGCGCGAGATTTGTTTTGCGAGTCGAAATCATGTCCAAATTCAGTAGTGATTCGTCGTACGGTGGAGAGTCTAGTTGTAACGTCAGTCCCACCAAAACTTCTGTTACTGGAAGGGGGGGGGGGGGATTAGGACAGAGAAAGGAAACCGAGAGTCTCAATTGGTTGGTGATTTATGCTGAGAAAGTCACCAGCCTTCAGTAGCGTTGTATTAGATAGGAGTTCATATGTTCCCATCTGCCAATTCACGGCCTACCTCTAGGCATGGAAGACAAAACTATGGTTACTAACGAGGGGCCGGAGAGGGGGGATAAAATAGCCTAAAATTGGTAACGTAGTTTATGGAAGGCCCATTATTGCAAATTTTACATTGACCTTATATGCATGCAATTATTTTAAATTTTCTTATAATTCTAACGCTACATAACCTCAGAATATTTAAAAAATTTCAAATAACTAAAGTTTCTAAATTGATAATTTAACAGGCTTTCCATATAAATATACTGACATATATTTCCAAATAGCTGCAGTATTTTACGAGCTGCTAATTTATGTATATTAGGAATTGTGAATTCTCTTTTGTTAAAACTTATTTGGCTTTAGCGAACACATTCTCATCACGTGTCTCGTGAGAAAAAAAAGGTCAAAAGCAAATTTTAAGATCTAATTCAAAAACAATTTGGTTATTAAACATTTTATTGTACCTTGTGCCTTTTTTCCAAAAATTTTAATTTTTTAAATGTTATTGTTTACAATTAAACCAAAACCTATGCGTCCTATCAATTATTTGAAACACATTTATAGATCTCTCTTGGGTAAAAAACTTTTGTATCTTTATTTTTTTCGTAACTTTTTGGTCTTCTAAAATTTAATTTTCAATGTTATTTTTTACGATTGAAACCAAAACTATGCGTCCTGTCAAGAAATAATTTACAACAAATTTGTAGATCTTTTTTGGAAAAACAATTTTTATAAGATCATTTTTTTCGCATCTTGCTTATTTTGATCACAAAATTGAATTTATTATTTTTAATAATATGGCCTTTTTTAACTAACAAGGTTCTTTTTCTCAGCGGGATATAATTCTCACGATGCGAATAAGTGATTGCGCCCAGAAGGAGATCCTCATAAGTGAAAAAGGTTAAACTGTGAAGTTTGTTTATAAGAATTTTTGAAAAAAAAATGATAATTACGTTGATGAATGTCAATCCATTGTGTTGATATATTATTCTTCAGATAAAAAGAAATAACTCTGAAAACAAAATTTCTTTCTTCAAAACTGCGGCACAAGTGAATTTATTTATAACAATAATTGTTGTCGAAAGACAATCTATTGTGACAATAACAACTGTTTGAAAGTTTAGATGACGTTGAATCTGCCTATGTTAAAGTTATTTTATTGCACGATATAAAAAATATGTAGCCTCAAAGTCCAAGGTTTTCCTGCAAAATCATCTTTTCGAAATATTGCGTTCAACTTATCGCCAAATGTAGTAAATTGTTCCTTAAAAGTTTTTAAATTTATAAAATCAAGATCAAATTATATTCCGTAGATCTGGCCCGAGGACAAGAATAAATATTGCGTGATTGCTGAGTAATCATACAAAATGTTTACCCGTGGAATGGAAATTTCCCCGAAGAAAAAAATTACGAGATTCGCCACGGGCGTTAATTTCTTATCATATAATCATACTCCAAATAAATGAACATATGACCTACATAAATGAAGATAAAAAATACATTATATTTTTTTCCAACAAAATTTGCCATGAATTGCCATCCATAGGACTATACTTTGCCGAAGTTTGAATCCGATCGAAGAAATAATGCCCCACATATACATATTCATATACATATACATGTACATATACATATACATATACATATACATATACATATACATATACATATACATATACATATACATATACATATACATATATATACATATACATACACATACACATACACATACACATACACATACACATACACATACACATACACATACACATACACATATACATATACATATACATATACATATACATACATATATATAATTTGAAAAAAAAGTTAAACAACCACCGCAGGGTCCCACTAAGAGCAACTGCCATCCAACAAAATGTCAATAGCCCCCAGTAGCACCGCGGTAAATCACACCTAT